>JAABKJ010006164.1:0-22250 GCA_011634705.1 Andricus grossulariae | reverse complement strand
GCCATTTTACAACAAAAAAGTTAAATTTTCAATCAAAGAGACTAATTTTCAACCTACAATTTTCTAACAAGAAAAACAAATTTTCAATAAAATACCAGAATTTTTAACAAAATAGTTGAATTTTAACTAAAAAAAAATATAAATTCACAATTAAAAATGGATTATTCTAAATTTTTGGTTTCAAAAATCAATTGTTAACCAAAAAAAAAAAACCAAAGAGATGCATTTTCAACTAAAATGATAAATCTTCAACCATAAAATTAATTTTTAACAAAAGAATTTAATTTTCAACCAAAAGGATAAATTTTAACCAAAAATCGCAGATTTTTGAGCGTTTTAAAAAACTACAAAACAAAAATTTAGCAATTAAACATTTTTTTTGTGCATATTTAAAAAAAATTCTAAATTGGGCAAGAAAATTTTGTTTAAATTCATAATTTTTTATTATTGTTCACTAAGAAAATCTCTATATAAAAAAATTGACATGATTATTTAATTAATTGAAAAATTTTGTTGAATTTTTAAATAAAAAAATTGAACAGAAGTTCTTAATAGATTTCAAATTTGTTTAGCTTTCTTCGGATTTCAGCCAAATAATTGTTATAAAATCAGAATTCAAAATGATTTTCCGAATTTTGATTCTTCGCTTTGAAAGCGTTTTCCAAATTTTGGATTTAAAATTAAAAGCTTTTGAATTCAACTTACACGTTTTCGAAATTTGTCTTTTTTTAATATCCTTTGGTCTTTTGGAATTTCGGGCTTTCACCATTTTTATTTTTTTCAAAATTTTGGATATATTCGAATTTTAGGCTTTTTTGTTCAAAAATACTAATCTTAATTTCTTATTGTTTAAAATTAGCGCAAAAAAGACGAGAACCTAGAAATTATTTCAAATGAAAGAAAAAATCTATAAATTATTCAAGAAATTTTAATTGAGTTAACGCAAATTCAACATTAATTGAAGGGGACAACATAATTTCTTCAAAAAAGAAAAATCCGAATTTTAAATAATACCAAAAATATAATTTGAAGAAAAAAAAGAAAGTTGTCAAAAAATGAAATTTTCTGAAATTATTAAATTATCGAAATTAGTCAATTCTAGCAAATTCAAATTCTTGAATAATAAAAATTTCCGAAAATTTAAATGCCTGAAAAAAAAAGAACAACAAGATTGTAATATTTTGTGTCTGTTGCAATAATAATTTATTTTTTATAAATGGAAATTTATTACTTTTGCAGGTTGAAAATTTCAGCATTTTGAAAATTCGGATTTTATTTTTTATTTTATTTTTGAAAATTAATACCACTATAGACACTATTTTTGATCTCTGAAGTTAGCTCGAGTCCGGTTTTTTTCTAAAATAATCAATTAGAATTAAGGAAATCAGGATCTTTCAAAAATAAATGATTTTCCGAAAAAAAGCGATTTTAGATTTAAATGACTTCACCCCAAAGCCAAACTTTTATTCTCGCCCAAGGGACTTCTAATCGAGTCTTTTACTTGAATCAATAATATAAGTGGGTAGGACAAAGTGAAAAAAAAATTTATTTTTATTTTTTGAAGATTATGAATGGTTTCAAAATAATAAAAAAAATTTTGTGAGATTCGTCAGGAAATCAAAAATGATTTTTTATTTTTAAAAATTAATTTAAAGAGAATGCCTAGAAAGATTTCAAAAGATTTGCAAAATTTTCGAAAAACAAGCTGGAAGATTTTTCAGCAATTTCTTTAAATTTACTTGATTAAAAAAATTTTTAATTATTTTTAAAGAAGTATAAAAAAGTGTCAAAAATAATTTTAAATTTGAAAATATTTCAAAATTTTTTAATAAAGGGTACATTTTTTAAGGTTTTGAACACAAAATATAGACGATTTTTAGGGATTTTTTAAGGTAATAAATTATAAGATTCCTGGGCAACCTTAAAATCATTTTCATATTTTGGAAAATAAATTTGAAGAAAATATTTTAAAATATTTCAAAAACATTTCAAAAGATTTCCAAAATTGTCAAAAAAGAATTTCGAAAATTCTAACGCAATTTTTTAAAGTATGCATAGATTTTTGCAGATTCAGAACCAAAAAATTTAGAAGATTTTCGAGAAATTCGAAAGGTTAAAAAAGGATAAAGAAAATTTTTTTAAAAATTAGAGAAAAATTTAAAAATGTAGATTCTTATATATTTAAAATTAAAATTGTTAAGCCTTTGAAGGATTTTCAAAGGTTCCAATATAAAAAACAAATTTTTTTCAAGATTCCTGGGAATATTTTTAATGATTTTTTATTGAAAAAAATTAATTTTTAAAGAAAAGTCTTAAAAAATTAAGAAAAATGTGAATCATTTTAAAGATATTTAGAGGTTCAGGAAGAATTTCAAAAATAATTTAAAATTTGAAAAGGTTTCAAAAAATTCAAAACAAAATGTAGATTTCAAATTAAATTTTTAAAGCTCAAGGATTTTTAACGGTCTTAAGATAATAAACAAATATTGTGAATATTCCAGGGTAAAGTTAAAACAATTTTTTCATTTTCGACAATAAATATGAAGAGAATATTTAAAAAGATTTCCATTTCAAAATATTTTCAAATTTTTCAAAAAATAATCTGAAAGATTCTGAGGCAATTTTTAATTATGCATAGATTTTTGCTGATTTTGAACCAAAAAATTAAGAAGATTTTCAAGAATTTCGAAAGGTTTTAGAAGGATAAACAAAGTTTTCCTAAAATTCATTGGGAAATTTGAAATGATTTTTGTTTTGAAAATTTTATTTTGAGAGAATATTTAAAAAGATTTCAAAACATTTCAAAAGAATACCAAAATTGTTGAAAAAGGATTTCCAAGATTTTAAGGAAATTTTTTTATTTTGCAGCAAAAAAAAATTACAAAAATACGAATCATTTTAAAGATATTTGGAGGTTTAGAAACAACTTCAAAAATAATTTAAAATTTGAAAAGATTTTCAAAAATTTTAAAGAAAATGTGAATTTTTGAATATTTAAAAAGAAATTCAAAGCCTTTTAAGGGTTTCTAAAGGCTTCAAGATAATAAACAAATTTTCTTAAGATTCTTGGGAATATTTTAATTTATTTTTTATTTCGAAAAATTAATTTTTAAAGAAAATTTTTAAAAAAATTAAGAAAAATGCGAATCATTTTAAAGATATTTAGAAATTGAGAAACAATTTAGAAAAAATTAAAAATGAGGGTTTCCAAAAATTTTAAACAAAATGTGGATTTCTAAAGATTTCGAAATGAAATTTTGAACTTAAAGGATTTTTAACGGTTTTCAGATAATAAACAAATTTTTTTAAGATTCCCGGGAAAAGTTTGAATAATTTTCCATTTTGAAAAATTGATGTCTAACGAAAAGTTGAAATAATTTCAAAACATTTTAAAAGATTTAAAAAAATGATACAACTGAAAAATCCCAATAAATAAAATTAGGAATAATAATTATATTTACATAATCTTAGAAACAAAGTGACAATATTTTTCTAAAACCTAATTTAGGCTCGAATTTGGCTGTTCAAAAATTTCAACAAATCAATAGTTATTCGAAATTTTTATTTTAAATGAAAAATTATTTTTCCTATTAAATTGAAAAAGTCCCGAATTCAAACAATTAGAAAAATCGTTTTTTAATCAATATTATTCATTTCCGAAAAAAATGTGACTTTTCGTATTCAAATTTCGGTACACGTAGCCACGGCCTTAAAATTATAATAACTGAAAATAAAAATTTCCAATGCAAGTTTCATTTTGAAAATTTTCATGGATTTTTTTTCATTACTTCTCTTGTACTCGTAATAAAAATCTGGTCGTACATATAAAAAATTGGCAATAATGTTTGCAGACACAGAAAAAATGTGTCTATAGTAAAAAATCATATTACTGAAAGTTACGTAACAAACAGGGGTTCCCAAAATCGTCTAAAAAAAATCGTTACGTAACTTATGGACGACCCCTAATCATGGATTGATTGAGGCTTGAAGAATATTTCCATCCCTTTTTTCGAGATCTCAAGCTAGACTGTCCATCAATTACCTCTTCCACAATCGCGGATATTTCGAGTGCCGTTAGATCAGAGATATTCAATTTCCCAGATGCCGTAACTGCAGCAGCTACCCTCTTTTCGACGCCCCGTTTTTTTTTTTCGATCTCCCTCTCTCTCACCATGCTAAGTTCACTCGTCTCCGTCTATCAGCGATGAATAGAATCACGAAGCTATTCTTCCAGCGCTGAATGGTTGCTTGCTGCCTTCTGCAATTCACAACGTGATCGAACGGCCGATGGAGATATCTCGACTCTTATCTCTGCCACTCATAGACTATCTTTCTTTCCTTCTCTCCGCGCGACGACAATCGGATGACGATTGTCCGAACGATTGTTCATGCTTTTGTCCAGAATGCCTGGGAGATATGTTGAAAAATAAAGGAAAACGGAAGGGAAAGAGTGATTGATTTTTCTCTCTTGCCTGAAAAAGGTACTTCATTATTAGTTTCGATGAGGGAATTATATCAGAGGGACAAAAAAAAAGTGTAATCGTGCAGATTCGGCCATCCGTCCCTTTTTCCGTTTTGAATTTTCGAACTTTTTGGCGCGCTCGCCAGAGGTAGTCTGCATGTCCACGTTTCTCATTGAAGGTTGTGTTTCTATTCACTTCCTACGCACTCTATGGCCTTATGACTACTTCTGTTTTGACCAATCAGGTGACTAATTATTATTCTCCGTCGTTTAACTACATTCAAAACATTTTGTTGTTCACTATTCTTTACAAAAATTTAGATTCTTAATTCTAACCTCCGTTGTTTGAAGCATGAGGTTATTAAAAATTTATTTCTAAGATCTGACATTTTGAATTTTTTTAACATAATGACATTTTATATCTCATCGACTTTATTTTTTTTAACTTTACGTGAACAGGTATTTAAAATATTTATATTTTCAATTATTTTATACTTGCCTTGGAGATATATTGAAAAATAAAGGAAAACGGAAGGGAAAGAGTGATATTTTTTCTCTGCTTGAGAAAGGCACTTCATTATTAGTTTCGATGAGGGAATAACATTAGAGGGACAAAAAACTGTAATCGTGTAGATAATATTTAAAAATAGAGAAAATGAATATTAATTCCGCGAGCCATTCGTTTTTCCATTTTGAATTTTATAACTTTGTGGCGCGCTTAACAGAGGTCCACGCTTCTCATTAAAGGTTGTGCTTCTATTCACTTCTTACGCACTCTATGGCCTAATCACTGCTTCTGTTTTGATCAATCAGCTGACTAATTATTATTGTCCGTCCTTTAACTACTTCAAAAATGTTTTGTTGTTCACTATTTTCTACTCAAAATGTAGTTTCTTAATTAATATTACCCTCCGTTCTTTCACGCATGAGATTATAAACATTTTTTTATAAACTCTGAAATTTTGACTTTTTTGAACATAATGACATTTTCTAACTCACCGATTTTTTTCAACTGTACGTAAACAGATATTTATAATATATATTTTTTCAATTATTTCATACCTGGGAAAGGTACTTTATTATTAGTTTCGATGAGGAAATAATATTAGAGGGACAAAAAAAGTGTCATCGTGTAGATTCGGTCATCCGTTCCCTTTTCCATTTTGAATTTTCGAACTTTTTGGCGCGCTCACCAGAGGTCTGCATGTCCACGCTTCTCATTCAAGGTTGTGCTTCTATTCACTTCTCACGCACTCTATGGCCTAATTAAATTCCTTTTTTGCTGAAATATCTACTATTACATTTTTCGTTAAAAATTCAACTCCTTGGTTGAAAGTTCAACTAATTCCTGGAAAGTTAATTTTTTTGGTTCAAGATTCATAATTTTAGTGAAAAATTCGTTTGTTTTGTTGTTGTTAAAAATCCATTCTTTTAACTGAAAATTTATTTTTTTTTAGTGAAAATTCAACGTATCCATTGAAGATTTAACGTTTTTTTAATAGAAAATTAGTATTTTAGACTCGAAAGTAGAATAATTTGGTAGAAAATTTAACTATTTGACTGAAAATGTATGCATTTTGTTGAAAATTCGCCTTCTTTCGTGGAAAACAGAACTCCTTTGTTGAAAGTTCAACTACTATCTAAAAAGTTAATCTTTTTGGTTCAAGATTTATAATTTTAGTTAAAAATTCGTTCCTTTGACTGAAAATGCAACTATTTTATTGAAAATTCAACTGATTGGTTGAAAATTAACTTTTTTGATGAAACTACATATTTTCGGGTTGAAAATGTAACTATTTTGTAGAACATACATATTTTCAGCATGGAAATTCATTAATTTGTTAGAAAATTTTACTGTTTGGTTGAAAATTGATATATTTGGTTGAAAACTCCATGTTTTTTGTTGTTGTTAAAAATGAAACTGTCGGGTTAAAAACTAGTCTGGTTTAGTTCAGGATTCAAGAATTTGGTTGAAAATTCATTTTTATTCGTTAAATCTAACTATATTTCATTTTTATTTAAATTTCTTTTTTGCTGAAATATCAACTATTACATTTTTTGTTGAAAAATCAACTCCTTGTTTGAAAGTTGAACTATTTCCTGGAAAGTTAATTTTTTTTATTCGAATTCATAATTTGAGTTAGAAAATCGTTTTTGTGGTTAAAAATTCATTCTTTTAACTGAAAATTTTATTTTTTTAGTGAAAATTCAACTTATTCACTGAAAATGAACTTTTTTGTAGAATATTCATATTCTCGAGTTGAAACTTGAACTGTTTTGTAGAAAATTCGTATTTTTAGCTCAAAAATTCAATAATTTTGCAGAAACCTTGACTATCCGGACTTTTTCTACTTTCTCTCACTTCCCAAGATCTCATTTTCCCTACTTTTCCTTCACTCAATTTCAATACTTCCCCTCCCCTCACTTGAACCTTCCCTTTTCCTGAATTATTTTCGTTTTCTCAACTTTTTCATTACCTAAATCCCCGTCTCCTCACTTTCCTACTAAACACTCACTTTCTCCTACTGTCCCGTACCACATTTCCCATCACTTCCCCTTAACCCCTCACTTCCACATCCTTCACTTTTCTTAGTTCCCATCCCTTTATCCCACACCCCCCACTTTTCTAACTCCTTCTACTTCTATTCCCCCTCACTTCTCCTACTTCTACACCCCTCACATTCTCTATTTCCCATTCCTTTATTCCACACCCCCACTTTTCTTACTCTTACTCTCATTCTCCCTCACTTCTCCTGCTTCCACACCCCTCATTTTCCATTCCTTTATTTCCGACCCCCACTTTTCTTACTCCCACTCTCATTCCCTCTCACTTCTCCTGTTTCCACACCCCTCATTTTCCCATTCCTTTACTTCACACTCCCACTTTTCTTACTCCTACTCTTATCCCCCCTCACTTCTCCTACTTCCATACCCCTCATTTTCCCAACTTTTCCAACCTTAATTTCCCATACTAGCCCTTCCCTATTACTCCTGACTTTTCCTACTTCTCCTAACTTCCGAAACCCTCATTTCCCCTACTTTCCTTCCACTCAATTCCCCTACTCCCCCACCACTCGTTTCCCCTACTTCCCCTCCTTGGAAAAAGTTCGATTTGCAGGTAAAATTGCCACCCTGTGTTATAACTTTGATCCGGACCCTCAATTTCAAAGTCTACGAAAGTAAAATTGAAAACAATTGAAATATTAAGCCTTTGTTCATAATAATTATTCAAGTTTCAATTGTTCCAAAAACTAGATTGATTTTTTTCCTCGAAGTGAATCTTGCCGCCTCAAGGAGAATTTAATTACAAGAGCCGAGTTGTCAAGAACCTATCGACGCAAACGATTAATAGTTTTTTTGAGAAACGATTCAATATAGTGACTTCTGGACACGTAACGATGTCAAAACCCTCTCCGTAGATCCAGTCCTCAGCCAAATGGCTTACACTGAACAGCACTCGAAGGGTTCCACTATTTTGCTATATTCCTAGGGGTTAAGACGATCCTAGGGTCTGGGAAGCTTTTATTTTACACAAAAAATCGTATTATATCCAACCCAAAACAAAAAGTGTGATATCAATGTGAACATAAAAAAGCGAATATGGGGGGAACCTTTCTACAGTGGATAATGCAATCTACAGTGGATTATCATGAATTGAGAACACGAATGAAAGAAAAATAATTTATTTTTATTTATAAATAAGTATAGAGTCTTTACTATTTATCAAATTAAATTAATTGTTTTAAATGTTAGTATTTTTAATTAATGATTATCCACTGTAGGTTGCATTATCCACTGTAGGGAGGTTGCCCCTACTTGTAATCTGAAGCAGGAGATTCAAAGAAATTTTGAAAATAAAAACTCAGTTTAATCAAAAATAGCAGTTAATTTCCTAATATTAAAAATATAAACAATTTAACAATCAATTGCAAAAAGTTTTTAACTATTGAACGTTTAAAATGTTTTCGAAACAAGTTATTTAATTTAATAAATTATTATATCTAAACAGATATTCGTCTTTTTGACTTGAAAATTGAATAACTTGGTTTTTTTCTTTCTTGACAAAAAAATTTATTTTAGTTGAAAATTCACCTTTTTCTGTAGAAATTTCACCTTTTTGGCTTAAAGTGCTAGATAAAAATTAATAATCGGTTTTGGTTGAAAATTAACTTTGTTGTTAAAAATGTTTATTTTCGGCGCGAAAATTCTACAATTTTTTTAGAAAATTTTACTATTTGGTTTAAAATGTATGTATTTTGTTAGAAATTTATCTTTCTTCATGGAAATTAAATTATTTGCTTAAAAATTAACATTTTTTGTTGAAAATTAATCTTTTTTAGTTCAGGATTCAAGTATTTTGTCGAAATTTCGTACTTTTTGGTAAAACCTGAATGTTTGCCATTTTAAATTAAAATATTTTGATGTCAAGATATTAAATTTTGCATTTTGCGATAAAAAAAATTCATCTTTTCAGTTTGAAAATTCTACTATTTGCCTGAAAAATGAAAGACTTTCTTGAAAGTTAATTTTTTTGGTTAAAGCTTCATTATTTTAATTTGTAAATTATTGTTTTTTTCGTTAAACTTTAATTTTTGTAACTGAAAATTCAACCGTTTTATTGGAAATGTAACTGATTGGTTGAAAAATTATATTTTTTTCAAATTCATATTCTGGGGCTGAAAATTCAACTGTTTTATAGAAAATTCGTCTCTTCGTTTGAAAATTCAACACTTTGATAGACAATTCAACTACTTGGTACAAAATTCAACTGTTTTATAGAAAATTAATTTTTTTTATTTTAAATTAATTCTCATAAATAAAAATTTAGATAAAGAATCTAGAAGATTTTGAAGATTTCTTTTTATTTTATAGGATTTTACAACATATTAGAAAAAATTCGAATCTTTTGAAAAGATGTTTAGGATTCAAACTTTTCTCAAAAATTTAAAATTTTTTTTAGAAATGTAACAAAATTTCCTCATAATCTTCTAAATTTTCACAGAAATTTAAAGAAATTATGTTTATCCTCTTGAAACCTTTTCAAAATATTTTAATTTTTTTTTTTGCTCATTTTATTTTTAAATCTTACCAAATTAAAACATTTTTTCACATTGAAGCAAGTTAAAAATTCGACTTTTTTTGTAGAAAAATAATCTTCGTTGTAAAAACAACAATTGAACAATTTTATTGAAAATTAGTCTTTTGGATGAATGCAACTGTTTTTGATGCAAAATAAAAACATTTTGTCATTGAAATATCAAATATTACATTTTTCGTTTAAAATTAAATTTTTTGGTTTTCAAAAATTTAACTATTTGCTTAAAAATTCATTTATTTTCTTAAAAATTTGACTTTTTTGGTAGAAAATTAATCCTTTTGGTTAAAAATTTAACTATTTTTTTGAAAATTTATGTACTTTATTGAAAATTCGTCTTTTTTGGTAGAAAATCAGTTTTTTAAATAAAAAATTTAGGAATTTTTCTGAAAATTAGACTTTGTTGAATAAATAATCTTTTGGTTAAAAATTTTACTATTTGTTTAAAAATTCATGTATTTTGTTGAAAATCCTACTTAGATGGTAGAAAATTAATCCTTTTTTTCGACTTCTTGCTTAAAAATTCAACTATTTGGTTAAAAATTCAATGAATTTTGTTAAAATGCGACTTTTTAAATAGAAAATGATTCATTTTTGGTAAAAATGTAAATATTTGGTTAAAAATTTGTGTATTATATTGAAAAATCTTATTTTTTAGTGAAAAATTAAATTTTTCAAATAAAAATGCAACTGTTTGATTGAAAATTAATAAATTCTAGTAGAGGATCTAGCAGAGATTAGAAAATTATACATTTTGGTAGAAAATTATTTCATAGAGAATTTATCTTTTTTGTAATGAAAAATTCAACTATATGGTGTAAGATTCACTTTTTTCTTGAAATTTCAATATGACATGTCTGAAATTTTCAGAAAAATTTTCGAATTTTATAAAAATTATATTTCTATACCCTTAAAAACCAATAAATCTAAAAAAATAAATAGTTATTCGAAGTTTTTATTTTTTATTTAAAAATTAGTAGTGTCCTGACCCTGATGGCTTTACAAGAGAGTAGAAAAAAATATATATATTAATAAAAAGTCATACAAATTTTTGAATTGTAGGAACTCGTACTTTATTGTTATTTTTTTTCACTTTTCTACACGAAAATACAAGAAAAACTCGGTCATTTGCATTGAACTGTATTTTTTTGTTAAATTTGGCAAATTTTTTTACGAAAAAGTACATGTTTTAACAAAAAATTAAAGTTTCAGAAATGTTGTACTTTCTTTGATGGAGACTTGTTCAAAAGAAATATTAATGGAAATAATAATACTTATGGTATCGTGATCATTGTCATTTTTGAAGAAAAGATTGCGAACCTGCTCATCGAGGTTGTAACATAAATTATTTGATTACCGAGGGCCTTAAACATTGCACTGTTTGCTACTTGTTTGAAATTCTGTTCTACTTTTTTTCTACTTTTTTAAGGCACATAGTATGCTACATTGCCTTAGGCGATAATTCATTCCATTTGGAAGAAATAACCCTCTTATTGTTTCAATTATAAAGTTGTAGAAATGTTGTACTTTCTTGTAAGAATTTTTTCCACCAGGGTTACATTTGATATCAAAACATTTCGAAGAATATCAAAGTAAGTCACGGAATTTGAAAGAATTTAATGTGTTGGAATTTCGAAGATTTGAGGCCACATAAAAAACTGAACAAATTTTGATGGAGACTTTTTCCAAAGAAATATTAATGGAAATGATAATACTTATGGTATCGTGATCATTGTCATTTTTGAAGAAAAGATTGCGGACCTGCTCATCGAGGTTGTAATATAAATGATTTGATTACCAAGGGCCTTAAAAATTGCACTGTTTGCTACTTGTTTGAAATTCTGTTCTACTTTTTTTCTACTTTTTTAAGGCACATATGCTACATTGTCTTAGGCGATAATTTATTCAATTTGGAAGATAACCCTCTTATTGTTTCAATTATAAAGTTGTAGGAATGTTGTACTTTCTTGTGAAAATGTTTTCCACAGGGACCTTGAAAATTTACCATCTTAGAAGGGAATTTTTCCAAAGTTTCTTTCTGTCAAAATTACCGTATTATCGGGTTGATGGCGTCCCGAATATGCCCGGGAATTTTTCCAAAATTTTTTTTTCATCTATTATAGTTTGCCGCATTTACTATAGACTGCCAATTCAAAAATGGAAGCTCGTCGTGCTAAACATCCCTCCTCTTATAGTAATGGGGACCCGTCCTTAAGGGTACTTGAGAGTGTGTAATTGCTAGAATCCAAGACCCTGCTACTACACCACATCACGCGTTATGCTGGTTGCGTAGAGAGAATAATCCACACACGGGGTGGCTCAAGAATTTACGATTTGCGCTTCGTTTACTATAAAAATCAAGTGCCAAAGTAATTTAGGAATTTCCGTCGGAAAATGGAATTTCACCTTTGTTCAAGGTCTAATTTACAAAAATCTCATTAGTAATTCTTTATAGTTTTTTTGTTGTTGGAATGTTGGTTTTTGATTCACTAGTCTCAACAAAAATGGCTATAGTCTTTAGCTGTGGAAAAAATTCCTTTCCAGATCCGCTGGGATTCGAACCTGTGGAAGTGAGTTCGAATCCCAGCGGAGACAGACAAGAATTTTTGCACAACTTAAGAATTACATCAATATTTGAATATTGATTTCAGATCATGGAGAAAAAAAGTACTAACACTGAATATAATTATTTATAAAAATCTGGTCAACACTCAAGCACTCACAATTTAAAAATATTACTTTCGATCATATTTTATTTAAATAAAAATAACTTCAAAATTAGGAAAATCATTTTTAAAATAATACAAATTTTTCTTGGGATATGAAACAATTTCTTTGAAGCAAATAAACTTTTTTGAGTCAACAAAAAATTAAGTGACGAACTTTTTAAAAGACAGTTGTGTTTTTAACTGGGAAAGATTAATTTTCAATATAAAAGAAAGAATTTTTTATTCCAAAATACTAATTTTTGACCAAGAAGATGACTCTTTAACGAAATAGTTGTATCATCAACTAAATAATAAAATTTTTAATAAAAAGTTAAATTTTTAACCCATCAAGATCAATTTTCAAAAAACAGAAAAATTAATTATTAACCAAACAGTTGAATTTACCACAAAATAGTCAAACTTTCAAGCAAAAGGGATGAATTATCAACAAAATAGTTAAATTTTTATTCAAATAATTTAATTTTCAACTTACAAAGGTGAATTTTGAACCAAATAGTTGAAATTTTGAGAAAAAAATTTAATTTTGAAGAAATTAGTTGAATTATCAACAAAATAGTGTAAATTTCTACCAAGAAGGATGAATTTTCAACAAAACAGTTAAATTTTTCATCAAATAATGGAATAATTGAACATTGTGTTGAAAAAAATTCTTGATCGAAAAAAAACGAATTTTCAAAAAAATGGTTGATTTGCAACTAACAAAAATTTGAATTTTAAATAAAAAACTGATGAATTTATCGCAAAAGGGAAATTCCTTACAAAGCAGGTGAATATACAACCCAAAAATATGAAATTTTAACCAAATAGTTCAATTTTCTACCAGAATAACAGAATTTTAAAAATAATTATTAAATTTTCAAGCGGAGAAATAAATTTTCAACTCAAATCACGAATCTTCAACAAAACAGTTAATTTTTGACCAAATGGTTGAGTTTTTAACTAAAAATGATAGATTTTCATCCGAAAATAAAATATTTAAATTTTCAGTTTAGAAAATTAACCTTAAACAAAAACGAACGAATTTGCAATAAAATACTTAAATCTTCAATCAATAAAATGAATTTTGAACCAAAAATGTAATAGTAGACTTTTCAATTAAAAAGAATTAACATTGAAAAAAATGTTTGGTTGACTCAAAAAATGTTTGGATGAGATGACCAAATTATTTTATTGGACGGTTTGGTTGATCCAACCCAAAAGTTTGATACGCTCAACACACTTTTTTTTGGGCACAACAAAACATTTTGAAATTTGAAAAAATCTAACATTAAATTGAGCACCAAGGAAGCGAAATAGTCTTTTTACGGCCGAGCATCAGTTTGCAATAACAAAAAAAACAAAAAAAACAGGAAAAGTGGAAGTTTCTTGAAAACAGGAGAAAAAGAGAAATTCTTGAAGAAAGGGGAAAAGAGGGTAAAGAATGTGAAGCCTGAACGTCAGGGTTTTGTGGCCACCCGTATGCTGACCACAAAACCTATAAAAAAATATGAATAAATACTTTTATACCCCAAAAATTCTTATTCCTTAGTATTAAATGAAGGCTTGACTATTCTTAAAAGTGTATTGTGCACCAAGGAAGCAAACTAGTCTTTTTACGGCCGAGCATCAGTTTGCAATAAAGGAAAAAAGGAACATTCTTTTCAAAAGAAGGGAAAAGAGTGAAAAAGAGGATATAATGTGAAGCCTGCAAGTCAGGGTTTTGCGGTCACCCGTGCGCTGGCCACAAACCCAATAAAAACAATACAAATCAATACTTTTATACCCTAAAATATTCATGCCTTAGTATCAAATGGAAATTTGACTCAGTGTATTGTGCACCAAGGAAGGGAACTAGTCTTTTTACGGCTGAGCGTCAGTTTGCAATAAAGGAAAAAAAGAGGCATTCTTTTTTAAAAAAAGGAAAAGAGGACCTAAAATACTTATGACTTTGTATTAAATGAAGATTTGCCTACTATCAATTGTGTATTGTGCGCCAAGGAAGCATCAGTTTGCAATAAAGGAGAAAAAGATAAATTCTTTTTAAAAAAGAGGAAAAGAGGACCTAAAATACTTATGAATAAGTATTAAATGAAGGTTTGACTACGTATTGCGCACCTAGTAAGCAAACTAGTCTTTTTACGGCCGAGCATCAATTTGCAATAAAGGAAAAAAAGATAAATTCTGTTTTTAAAAGGGGAAAAGAGGGAAAAGGGGAAAGAATGTGAAGCCTGAAAGTCAGGGTTTTGTGGTCACCCGTGCGCGAGATGAACCACCACACCCCTCCCACAATTTGCAAGGGTTAAACAAGGAGCCACTAGAAAACGAAGCGATCCCCTCATATATTGCATCGACAGGGCTCGTGTGCGTGAAATGCGGATGCTCTTTTCTCATTGAGCGAGTAGACCGGAGACAGATGGCCGCGGGACGGTTTTGTTTCAAAGATTGCGAGCCCACAATCGTCGCATTAGCGAACAAACGAATCGACAATCAGGCCTAGAATGATCCGTGGCTCTGGCTCGTCGCGAGCACGTGACCACATGTCCAAACAGCGATCACAGGATCAAACACAATTGGCATTCGCATTGTCACCGGTACGGAGAACATCGACAGAAACAATAATTTTCCATCCTGACCCTCAATATCGAAACAATAAAAAAAAAAGAGAAGGAGCTACTACCCGCAGCTACTAAGGATTCAATTACAATGAGCCTTGCTGAGTGCTCCCAACCATGGAATACAGTCGATTGTCTTTATCGCTACTTTTTGTTACTCAAATCGATGCATTTATTTGATCAAATTATATCAATTTCATTGGTACCAAGTTGTGTTGAAATAGAAAAAATCAGTCAAAAATAGGTTTGAAATTAATCAAGCCACGAAACCTATAAAATTAATGAATATAAATATTTGTATAACTTAAGATACTTATGTCCTGGTAATTAGCATTGAAGGAAGGTTTGACCATTCTTAATAGTGAATTGTGCACCCAGGAAGCAAACTAGTCTTTTTACGGCCGAGCGTCAGTTTGCAATAACTCGGAGAAGCTGAGTTATTGCAAAATCATGCTCGGCCGTAAAAAGACTTTGCTTGCTCGGTACACATGATATTTTATGTAATGAAAGTATGTTTTTTTTTGGGTTGAAAATTCAGGTCTTTTTTTGTAGAAAATTCGTCTTTTTAGCTCAAAAATGTCAAAATTTAGTAGAAAATTAAACTTTTTGGTAGAAAACTAACTCGGTTCCGCCTCGTTATTGCAAACTGACGCTCGGCCGTGAAAAGACTTTGCTTCCTCGGTACACATGATATTTTATGCAATGAAAATATGGTTTTATTGGGGTTGAAAATTCAGCTTTTTTTGTAGAAAATTCGGCTTTTTGGCTCAAAAATGTCAGAATTTAGTAATAAATTAAACTTTTTGATAGGAAACTAGCTCGGATCCGCCTCGTTATTACAAACTGACGCTTGGCCGTAAAAAGACTTTTCCTCCTTGGTACACATGATATTTTATGTAATGAGAGTATGGTTTTTTTGGGTTGAATATTCAGTTTTTTTGTGTAGAAAATTCGTCTTTTTAGCTCAAAAATGTCAGAATTTAGTAGAAAATTAAACTTTTTGGTAGAAAACTAACTCGGTTCCGCCTATTTATTGCAAAATGACGCTCGGCCGTAAAAAGACTTTTCTTCCTCGGTACACATGTTATTTTATGTAATGAGAGTATGGTTTTTTTGGTTGAAAATTCAGCTTTTTTTGTAGAAAATTCGGCTTTTCAGCTCAAAAATGTCAAAATATAGTAGAAAATGAAACTTTTTGGTAGAAAACTAACTTTTTTGTTAAAAATTCACAGGTTTGTTTTGAAAATTAAACTACTTTAGTAGAAAATAAAACTTTTTGGTTAAAAATTAAACTATTTTTTTGAAAAATTAACTACTATGTATGTTGAAAATGTTTGGTTGAAAATGTTTCCTATATAAATTAATAATCAATTATTGCGTAGAAAATTCGTGTATTTTGTGGAAAATTCCTCTAGGAGGATGGAAAATTAATCTTGTTTGTTGAAAATTTGTCTATTTTAGTTAAATTCAGCTGATGGAAAATTTTCTTTTTATTCTGAAAATTTAACGATTTCATTTTTGGTTGAAGATTGATCTTTTTTATTTGAAAACTCAACCATTTCTTTGAAAATTCAACCATTTTTTAAAAATTAATCTTTCTTGATTGAAAATTAACTTTCTAATTGAAAAATCTTCTTTCCTGGTAAATTAGTCTTGTTTGTTAAAAAATTTTTAAACTGGTTGATAATTCGTGTTTTTTTATTTTTGTTCTCTTTTTGTTTAAAAATTAATTTTTCAACTGAAAATGTAACTTTTTCAGTTTTTGTAAGTAATTGATTTTTTGTAGTTGAAAATTCAACTATTTGGTTGAAAAATTATCATCTTAGGATTTCTTAGCCCCAGGCGAATGAGGGAAAATAAGGGGAGGTAAATTAGAGGAAGTGAGGGGAAATTAGGGGAGGGGAAATAAGGGAAGGGGAAAGAGGGTAGAGTGGTGGGAAAAGTGATGAAAAGTAGGGATAGAAGCAGAAGAAGTAGAGGAAATGAGAAGAGGGAAAGTAGGTGAAATGAGGGGAGGAGAAGTAGGGGAAGTGACGGCAGAGGAAGTAGGGAAATGAGGAGAGGGAAAGTAGGAGTGAGGGAAATGAGGGGAGGTACATTAGAGAAAGTGAGGGGAAATGAAGGAAGGAGAAAAAGGGTAGTGAGGAGTGGGAAAGTAGAAAAAGTGATGGAAAATAATGGAAGGAGAGGTAGAAGAAGTAGGGGAAACGATAAGAGGGAAAGTAAGGGAAATGAGGGTAGGAGAAGTAGAAGTGAGAGAAAATGAGGAAAGGGTGAATAAGATAAGTAAAGAGAAATGGTGTGAAGGGAAGTAGGGGAAGTGAGGGAGAGGAAGGAGAGAAATGAGGGGAGGTACATTAGAGAAAGTGAGAGAAAATAAAGGAAGGGGAAATAAGGGAAGTGAGGAGTGGGAAAGTAGAAAAAGAGATGGAAAATAATGGAAGGAGAAGTAGGAGAAGTAGGGGAAACGATAAGAGGGACAGTAAGGGAATTGAGGTAAGGAGAAGTAGAAAAAGTGGGAGAAGTGAGAGAAAATGAGGAAAGGGTGAATAAGATAAGTAAAGGGAAATGATGTGAAGGGAAGTAGAGGAAGTGAGGCGAGAGAAGGCGGGAAAATGAGAGGAAGAAAAGTAGAGGTGAGGCAAATAAGGGGAGGTGAAATGAAATGCGGAAAGGTAAATTAGAGAAAGAGAAGGGAAATGAGGGGAGGTAAATTAGAGGAAGTGAGGGGAAATAAGGGAATTTTGAGTATCGGAAATAATTGAGCTTTACGACTTCTTCCGGAATGATAGAGACGAATGAATACGGTCTGAGTGAGCGAGGCTTTGCTTTTGATGGCTTGGGACTTTGGGGTGTTAGACTTTTAGGTGTCAGGGGAGAAAAATGAGTGAAATCCATTAGAGGGGTGAGCTAGTTCGTGCCTCTGACCTGTGTCGATCTTTACCAACACATGCTTCAAATTATGCATATATTGTCCAATCACGTTCAGGCATCCCTCACACGATTCCAACTTTTTTTCACACACTCCTTCAAACTATTATTCCGGAGATTATACTCGTCTCACGAGCTCATAACCCTAGTCCTATAGGATCATAATAGTGTTGTTACATCACGTGTTTCAGTAATGCTTTTATTTTATGCTCCCAGCATTCTATCATGATTGTCCTTTCAATTTTTATAATATTTCCCCTATTTCCCCTTCCCCTACTTTCCCTTTTCTGCTTCCCCTTCCCTATTTCCCCTCCCCCTACTTCCACTTTTCTATTTCCCCTTCCCCTACTTCCCATTTTCTATTTCCCCTTCCCCTACTTCCCCTTTTCTATTTCCCCTTCCCTATTTCCCCTTGCCATACTTCCCTTTTTCGATTTCCCCTTCACCATCCCACCCCTCATTTTCCTACATCTAGTTGAATTTTCCAAGAAAATATATTTTCTACCAAAAGAAATGAAATTTCAATCCAAAAAAAAACGAATTTCAACAAAATAGTTAACATTTCAACGAAAGAAATTAATTTTAGATCAGAGTGATGAATTTCTCAACAAAAGCACAATTTTTTAGAAAATCGATCAATCTTCAGCCAAGTAGCTTAATTTTAGAAGAAAAAATAATAATTTTCAACAAAATAGTTGAATTTTTTAATGAAAGAATTAAAGTTTCAACCAAAGCAATTGATTTTTAAGCAAAAAGATTGATTTTATACCAAAAAAAAAAAATATATATATTTAACAACATACATGAATTTTTTGTGAAATAGTTGAATTATGAACTAAAAATATATATTTTGAACTAAAAATGGAATAGTTAAATTTTTATTCGAAAAATTATTTTAAATAAAATAAAAAAGAACTTTTAACAAAATAGTTAAATCCTCAGCCAAAACAGATTAGTTTCGAAGAAAAGAGTTGAACTTTCCACAAGAAAGTTAATTTTCGACCAAAAAGTTGAATTTTCGACAAAATAATTAAAAAATAATCCAAAAACACGAATTTTCAAACAAATATTTGAATTTTTAACTAAAAATGATAAATTTTTAACAAAAAATTAAAAATTTCATTTTTCAGTAGAAAAAGTTAATTTTCAAAAAAAAATTGAGTTTTCGACAAAATAGACCAATTTTGAACTAAAAAGGCGAATTTTCAAACTAGAAGATTAATTTTCTATGAAAAAAGGCGAATTTTCAACAAAATACATGAATTTGAAAACAATTAGTTGGATTTTCAACTGAAAAGGATAAATTTTTAACAAAAAATGAAAAAGTTCATTTTTCAGTAGAAAAAGTTAATTTTCAACAACAAAAATCGAATTTTCCACAAAATAGACAAATTTTCAACCAGGAAGGCAAATTTTCAAAGTAGAAGATTAATTTTCTATAAAAAAAAAGACGAATTTTCAATAACATACATGAATTTTCAAACAATTAGATAAATTTTCAACCGAAAAAGATAAATTTTTAACAAAAAAAAAAAAATTTTTAACAAAAAATTCAAAATTTCATTTTTCAGTGGGAAAAGTTAATTTTCAAAAAGAAAAATCGAATTTGCCACAAAGTAGACAAATTGTCAAACAAAAAGGCGAATTTTCAACAAAATACATGAATTTTCAAACAATTAGTTGGATTTTCAACTGAAAAGGATAAATTTTTAACAAAAAATGGAAAAGTTAATTTTTCAGTAGAAGAAGTTAATTTTCAACAAAAAAAAATATAATTTTCCACAAAATAGACAAATTTTCAACTAAAAAGGCGAATTTTCAAACGAGAAGATTAATTTTCTATGAAAAAACGAACTTTGAATAGAATACATGAATTTTCAAACAATTCGATACATTTTAAACCGAAAAAGATACATTTTTAACAAAAAATTAAAAATTTCATTTTTCAGTGGGAAAAGTTAATTTTCAACAAGGAAAAATCGAATTTTCCACAAAGTAGCCAAATTTTCAACCAAAAAGGCGAATTTTCAACAAAATACATAAATTTTTACACAATTAGTTGGATTTTCAACTAAAAAAGATAGATTTTTAACAAAAAATAGAAAAGTTCATTTTTCAGTAGAAAAAATTAATTTTCAAACAAAAAATTGAATTTTTCACAAAGTAGACAAATTTTCAACCTAAGAAATGAATTTTTAAATAAAATGATAAATCGAAACCAATATAAATAAATTTTTGACAAAATATTTTTATCAAAAAGACAAATTTTTAACCAAAAAGACGAATTTTCTACAAAACAGTTTAGTTTTTAACCCGCAAGTTTTAATTTTCGACCAAAAAGACGAATTTTCAACAAATGAGGATTTTTAGCAGAGTAAGAAAATTTGTTTATCTAAATTGTTAAACTTTTAAGCCAAAAGACACAGTTTTTGAAAAACAGATGAACTTACAACCCAAAAATAATAATTTTCAACAAAAAAGTTTATTTTCAACCAAACTGTTGCATTTTCAACCAAAAAGAGGAAATTTCTTCCAAGCAGATTAGTTTTATGACAAAAAAGGAAAAATTTCAATTAAAAAATATCAATGTTCAACCAAAAATGGAAAAGTTAAATTTGCAGTTAAGAACATTAATTTTAAACAAAAGAAAAACGAATTTTCAACCAAGTATTTTAATTTTCAACATTCAACAAAAAGAATAATCTTTAAAAAAGTAGTGAAAAATGGAATACTTACATTTTTAATTTAAAAAATTAATTTTGAACCAAAAAAAATTTTTGTTCAACAAAATAGTTAAGGTTTCAACCAACGAGATGAATTTTCAAATGAAATTATGAATCCACAACTGGAATAGATACATTTTTAGTAAAACAGTTGAACTTTCAAACCGAAAATGTGAATTTTTAACAACAAAGTACATTTTTGACCTAATAGTTGCATTTCCAAAAAAAAATTTCAACCAAGAAGATTAGTTTTATAACGAAAATGCCGAAATTTTCACTCAAAATAACAATTTTCAACCCAAAAAAGAAAAATTACATTTTTAGTTTAAGGAAATAATTTATAATTTTTTTAATATTCAGAATTATAATTTATGAGCCTAAAATCTATGATAAATAATTTTTTTGCGAAAGATTAATAATTTTAGTTGAAAATTGAACTGTCTTGTTGAAAATTTATATTTTTTGTAGAAAATGCAACTATATAATTAACAATCAAACTATTTTTATGAACGTTTAACTATTTCGTGGAACATTAACTTTTTAGTAGAGGTGGGAAAGTTGATAAACCATCTCTTTGATTCAAAATTCGTTTTTATTTTGGTCAGGAATTAATTTTTTTAACTAAAAATGTAACTATTCCATTTTTTGTTGAAAATTGATATTTTTAATTGAAAACTGGTCTTTCCTAGTTGCAAATTCAACTATTCGGTTGTAAATTTATGTATTTTCTTGAAAATTCATGTATTTCCTTCAAATTCTTTTTTTTCGAAAATTAATCCTCTTGTTTGAACAATCATCTTTTTTTTTAATCTAACTGTTTGGTTGAATGTTGAACACTTTTCTTGAAAATTAATTTTTTTTAAGATGCATCATTTTAGTTAAAATTTCATTTCTTTGGTTAAAAATTCAACGTTTTTATTGAAAATTCTTTTCTTGGTTTAAACCTAATGTTTTAACTAAAAATGTAACTATTCCATTCTTGGTTAAAATTGATTAGTTAATCTTCATAGTTAAAAATTCATCTATTTGGTTCAAAATTAATTTCTTTAGTTGGAAATTTAACTGTTCTATTGAAAATTAATTTTTTATTTTGAAGCTTTTCCATTTAAGATGAAAATTCATCTCTTTGATAAAAAATTTTACTTTTTTATTGAAAATTCATTGATTTTATTATTTTTACGAAAATAGTTCAGTTTTCAACTAAAAGAATGAATATTCAAGAAAGAATCTTAATTTTCTAAAAAAAAACATTTGATCAATATATGTCAATCTTCAATTCAGTTTTAACAAAAATGGAAAAGTTAAAAGACACAACAAAGAAAACTAATTTTGACAAATTGCTGTTTTTTCTGAAATTTTTTATTTTTTGTTCACTTTTTACTCAATGATACAATAAATAATGCAAGTTAACAAATATAGTTACTTAAACAATTTATCATTGGTTCCAACCAGTTTCTCTTAGATAATTCCTAGTTATGAACAAATAATAAATATTATTATTAATTTAAATAAAAAGGCTCTCAGTAACTACTTCATGAAAAATGTAAATTTAGTATGATCCATAATTTAAAAGTAGACAGAAAGTTAAAAATTCCAAAAAAAAACGCAATTTTCTAATATTATTATTTTTTATTTTATTTATTATTTAACTGATTATTGCCTCTATCTAACTGAAGAGTGCTCTTTGTCACGCTTGACTGAGCACTGCCTCTCTTAAAT
>JAABKJ010006163.1:0-22251 GCA_011634705.1 Andricus grossulariae | reverse complement strand
GAGTATGGGGGCGGGGGTTCAATAAAATTAATAATCTGCCGTCCGATTCGTCGCTTTTTTTTTTTTTTGCTTATCAAAATATTTTTCGGTAAAAAGGCGCCCCCAAGCATGCCTCCCACACTGCGCCCGCAAACCCAGTCCGCCGCTGCAGAAATGTTTCTAATCTTCTAATTGTATGAAATATATGTAATTAATTACAAACTGTGTTAATACCGACGATAGTAGCTGCGCCGTGATTCTCGACTTGTCGAGTCTCGGACGTTAAACACGGACGGGCGCGGTTCACGTTCGGATGGGTGACCGTTCGTGATTTTTGCTCAGTCGTGTGTTTCCGAGTTCAACTAGTGTCGGTGAATTCTTTTATTTCGAAGAAAAGTTTAAACCCTGGTCCTGAGACCTTGAACAACCCCAAAATGATTATAACTATTAATTAATATTAATTTCCGTAAAAACAATAAGTGTTTTGCTGGTACTGTCTATAGGTACGGAATGTTCCGTAACGTTAGCCCTTTACGAGCTGGGAAAGGGGTTAAGTTACGGAAAAATCCGTAAAGGTAGCCCTGAACGAGCTGGAAAAAGGGGGGTTAGGATTACGTAAAATTCCGTAACCATAGACAGTGCGTTTTTTTAAATAAATCAAAAATACGCATTTAGGTTTTAACCAAATGGAACAAATTTAAGGGGGTGCGCGATCAAAACAAAAAACATTCAGTTGTTTTAGGCCACCCTATTGGAAACTCGATTACATCGAATATCTACAGCCAAATTCAACTCCGGTAACGGGAAAGGTTTTTTGCAGCTTTCCTCTCCCTTTGCCGAAATTTCAAGCAAGAATGCGAATGCTTCTAATAAAAATCCGACTGCAGACCGTAGAGTATACTTAGTAAGGATGAGTTTTCTACCTATATGTAAATGCCCAAAATATATGTACATGTGAGTAATAAAACAACAAAAATAAATAAAAATATACGCTGCGTTAATTTTACTGCTACAATGATTAAACACAGGGAGTCATCGTGGCTCAGATGGTATAGTGATTGTCCTATGTTTCAATACTGCAGCCTTGGCAGCCACGCTGGCGCGGGTTCGATTCCCAAAGCAGGAAGCGAGGCTGGACGTGCTTTCTGAAAGCTTCGCTTCTGTCCCTTGGTAAAATACCCTACAGATACCCTACAGTTTATAATTAACCCTACAGTACAGTCGCTAATGACCCTGGCAGTCGATGCGACTATAAACATTCAACTAATAAAAAAATGATTAAACAGACCTTTCCACGTCACAATAAACTTGTTTTCGATATAGCAAGCTCACAGATAATCCGAGATTACAAAATTCAGCGATAACACCAGTTATTCGAGGGGGGTAAGTGATCTACAGGGGATCCCTTCTTATCCTCCTTCTTATCATTAACCTTTGACAAAATATCATTTCAAAACACAATTGACAAACGTTACATTTGCTTTTAATTATTTATCTCAGCTTTTTACTTCTAGAAACATCCAAATCTAGAAAATTTCACCTCCTAAGGAATAAGAAAGTAGAATAAGTCATTTCTTCTTCGCAAGATTCTTATAAACATGTATTTCTAGACACTTTCTTTCGCTATTTCACTCATAATAATAATAAGAATGCAATATAGTAATACATTTTTCAACAATGCAAATACTGCAGAAAAGCGAAATGCACATTGCGTGGGGGTCCTCCTAGACTGATTTGTGAGTAATAAAAATGCATTTCACTATTTGAGCTTTTATTTTTAAAATTGAACAAAATTTTACCATTTAACAATCTATAAACAGGATAATATTCTGTATTATATGTACTGTTATTTTTTATTACTAGTATATATTATTATAGTATGTATATTTAAATATATGTACAAACATTTGTTTAGATAAAATTTCACTACTTCTAATTTATATTTTCTTATAATTATCATGTCTTTGGGGCTTTTCCACTCGCTTTCCTTTGAATCTAAGAAGTGATAAAATTCTAGAATAAACTGAAAAGAAGTAGGAAATTTTTTATTGATTGCTCTTTATCATTCAACGGAGAAGGAATTTACTTTATCCATTTTCGTAATTGAAGACGCAAATCTATATACATATGTTGGCATATGTGTGTGATTCGATATTTGAATAAGCGTGATTTGAAGTCTAGAGAAAATGTTATGATCAAATATAAACTGCAGATAGCCTCATGCTCCATTCTGCATTTATACTAGGCGAATCAGAATCGATGCAGGATTAAAATAATATTGATTGTAGTCAAGTTCATTTCAATCGTTTTTAATAATGATTGTGAGTGACATATATACATTCTTCTATACAATCTATTTCTAATTTTGTATTATCCAACACATTTTCTTGGTAAATTAGTATGTCAATTTTAGAGAACTTTTATAGATTTTAGGTTTGACTTGAATAAAAACGGAAAAAATTATGTACATTTTTTATTTTTGTGCGCTTTCTCCCATGTAAATTCTATGGGAAACTTTCAGCTCCTAAACCCATGGGTAAATATTAAATAATTTGGTTCAAAATTGAAGTACCATCAAACGGGGTATTTTCGGAATATGATCCGGATGATTTCAAGGCAATATTCTAATCATGCACTTTTTTCTTTAATTTTAGGAAAAGTACCAATCATTTTAAATTATATTTAGAATGTTTATATATTTATATTTTTTTTTAATTTTTGGAAAAATTCGAATCATTGAAAAATTATAAGTTTTACAAGTTTCAAAAAGAGTAAAAAATAATAAAAAGTTATAAAATGTTTGACAAAATTGAAAACAATGTAAATTTTTGAACATTTCTAAAAAAGTAAAAAAACTCTGGAAAATTTTAAGGCAATTTTTTATTTTTTAAGATTTTTAAAAATTTTAGGAATAGTTAGTATAAAAAATGTTTGATCATTCTTCACTTTGTAGAAGTTTTACCTTTGGGGCCATTCAGAAAATACGTTACGCCTTTGGGGGGGGGGTCACCACGGGTGTCACACTAATGTTAAAGTTACATACACTTACTATATAAAAAGCGTTACGTAAGGGGGGGGGGGTCAAAATTATCAGATAAAAGCATTAAGTATTTTTTGAAAGGCCCCTTTTTAGTTAAAAATACAATTATTTGGTTGAAAGTTAATCGGTTTTCGTTGAGGATTAAACTATTTTGATGAAAATTCATCTTGTCTGGTTAAATTCAACTGTAATTTGTTAAAAATTTGTAATAAAGTTTTCTTGAGATCCTATTATTTTTGACATATTTAGCAGGGTAAAACTTTGTCACCGCATCGGATTAAAAAGTATCCCATTCAATTCGGGGATTTGCGATTTACAAAAATCTTGGTCTCTGTCTCTGCCTCTGTCTGATACAGACAATAAAGTAAAATGCTCAGGTTGTTGCAATCTGTAAGTAAAACATTATTCCAAAACTAGTAATAGTTATAATAAAATTTAGTAGTATAAATTTGGCATTCAAACTAATGAATCTAAGAATAACAATTTTGAATTAAATTAATAAAATAATTGTAATTAAAATAAAATTGTATTGTGTTTAAAAATTTTAAATACTAGATGTTCAAATAAGTACAACTTGAGGATAAAAATATTAATAATGTATTATTTTCTACCTTGATAATTGTCAACTTTAGCTGGACGATAATGATTTATCAACCGTAGATTCCAACCAAATTTGGAACTTTTTCCCCTCCCTACAAAATTTTGTAATCGTTAAGAAGGCCATTACCATAAATATGAGACCGAGGACAGCAAAACAGCCACTGTAGACAAGATACTGGAAGTAGAAATATTTTTAATTACACATTGATACGTAAAATTGAATTCAGTTATTAACCAATATTTTGTTTATTTACTTGTTGTCTGATATCGAGAGAAAAAATAGTTCCACTTGCAACAATTATAGTCAAAAGACTTTGAAGTGCTAAAGCAAGGAACGTGTTTATACCAAAAATCAAACTGTAACTATCTTCAGACAAATGCTTTGCGACTTCAAAGCTGCAATGGAAGAATATTATCAGAATAATTAATTTTTTAAATAAAATTTTAATAAAAGTTTCAGAAGTTATGAAAAGTATACCTGGCTACGGTTATCACTGTATGATAAATGACACCAAATGCTATGTAAACTGCATACAATAGCCAAATATTGTGACTTTTAAAAGACACAAATAATAAGATACCCTCGATGAAAGAAAAAATCGATAAGGTAATTTCTCCTAATAAAGGCCAATTTACTCGCAATGCTCCAACTCCAAATACAGCCACTGCACCTATTAAAATGTTATTAGAGTTAAATTAACAGCTAAAATTGCAGAAAATATTGTTTTATCTATTCCATCCGTGGGAAATTCCAATTTTATAAATTGGATTATTGTAAGAAAAAAATTTCGGAATTTTTACACCTATTGTATTGAATCAAATTTTTATAGCATTTTAAAAATAATTAATTATTGCAATCCTGAATGTTGCATTTTTCATATTTAATATTCTCGAATTCCAGAATGACTTCAAAGTTAAATCTTTTTAATTTTAGTTTTCGTAAGTGAAAGAGTATTAAGAATTGAAGAATTTTAAATCGTATTTCATTTGAAATATAAAGCTCTTCACAATTTAACAAAATGAAATTATATGCCCATACACAAATAATATAAAACACTTAATATAAAGAATTTAAAGACAATTTTAAACCTTAAAGATAAGAAATTAAAAATGTTGATGTGTAAAAACTGTTAAATTTCAAATTGTTAGCATTTAAAATTTTAAAAGTTAATTGAACTGTTTCAAAATAAGTAATTCAAAATTAAACAATTTTAAACTAGACTACAATTTTCAAATCAACAAAATATCAAGTTGAAAATGTTCAAAATGGTACAATATTGTACAATATTAAAAGTACATATTACAATTATAATGGTTTAAAGCTGTACGTACTAGCGTGGTCTAATAATGCGATTTTCGATTTTTGGTGATCACCCCCCCCCCCATTTTTTCGTTTTCCAGAAAAAGAAAATACGTCATTTTTTTGTTACTTTTTTTCAACGTCAGCCCGTGTCCACGAGCTCTTGAAATTAACATGGGGTTTTAAATGGGAAAAGCTCGGTTTTCGAACAAATGGAAAAAAGAAGTACATACTTGTTATAAACTTTTTGCGAATTAAAGTATAGTGACACCTTAAGGAATGTTCAAGGAATAATTAGCACTCAATAACTTTCGAGTTTGACCGCCGAATCATATTTTATTGTGCCCGGAAAATGCCCCAAAAAATACAAAACATCAGTTTTCTATCAAATGCATGCTAGACGGCATTTTTTGGAATTTTTCAATCAATGCAATCAATTTCCTTTGTTCAAACAATTTGTCTTCCCTGTGAAGCATAAAAAGTTATTATTTTCTAGAAGTAATGACACAATTAACGGATTTTAAGGGTAATATTTTTTTCTTACGGATATTTAGCAATTTCTTAAACAATTTTCATTTGCTTAAACAATGTTCTTCCCTGTATATCGTGAACAGTTTTTTGTTCTGTAATTAATGACACAACTAACGAATGTTGAGAGTAATAATTTTTGTTTAGGATTTTTCGCAATTATTTAAACAATTAATAATCACTAACTTGTGACTTTTCATAGTGAAGGTGGAGAAAAGTCTAATTTTTTCAAATCTCTTACACTATGTCGCTTGTTATTCAGTATTTCCTTATCTCAGAACGTATACTCTATATATTGTTTAAAGAATTAAATTAAATTGCTCTAAGAAAAGTATAGTCATTTTTATTCTTAAAATTACTTCTCTGTTTTGTTTCTTTTATATACTTTAGGAAAGATTTACATATGCAAATTATATTCAGTTCACAGATTCCATTAATGTACGGGAGTGATTTAGGAAAAGAAGATTATACTTTTCTGAGAGCAATTCAATTTAACTGTTAGCAAAAATTATTATTGTAGAAAAAATATATGGTGTAGGTACTATGATAAGGAAACACTGAACAATAAGCGACGTATAGTATAAGAGATTTCAAAAACTAGACTTTTCTCCACCTTCCCTGTGAAATGTCGTAAGTGAATGATTATAATTTGTTTAAATAATCGCTAAATATCTTAAACAAATAAATATTACTCCTAACATTCGTTAATTGTGTCATTAATTGCAGAAAAGAATAACTTTTTACGATTTACAGGGAATAATGGTATAAACAAATAAGCATTGTTTAAACAA
Organism: Andricus grossulariae; assembly: GCA_011634705.1. Classification (NCBI taxonomy): domain Eukaryota; kingdom Metazoa; phylum Arthropoda; class Insecta; order Hymenoptera; family Cynipidae; genus Andricus; species Andricus grossulariae. The sequence goes on along the minus strand of JAABKJ010006163.1, from coordinate 16,013 downwards.
TTGAAAATTGTTTAAAAAATTGATAAATATCCTTAAGAAAAAAATATTACTCTTATCATCTGTTAATTGGGTCATTAAATCCAGAAAATAATTTATCACGCTTTACAGGGGAAACAATTGTTTAAACGAATGAAAACTGTTTAAATAATTACCAAATATCCTTGAAAAATATATTAGTCTCAACGTTCATCAACTGAGTCATTATTTTCAGAAAATAATAACTGTTTACTATTTTAGGGATTTATCCCGAAAGATAATAACTTATCATGACTTACAGGAGGAAAAAAATTGTTTATGTCAATAAAAATTGTTTGAATATTTCAAAATTATTTTTAAAAAACTTGGAAACTCGTCACTTATTGATTAAAAATAATTCATGTTGAAGAAATTCTGAAAAATACCGTATGTAGCATGAATTTGATAGAAAACTGCTTTTTAGCATTTTTTGGGTCATTTTCCAGGCACAGTGAAAAGGTCTTTGGGGTGGGGAGGGGGGTCAAAGTTAAATGTCATTTGGCGGAAATGATTCCTTGAAAATTCGTTAAGAGGTGACTATACCTTAATTCACAAAAAGTTGATGACAAGTACTTCTTTATTCCATTTTTTCGAAAACAGAGCTTTTCCCATTTGAAATCCCATGTTAATTTCAAAAGGTTAACGTTGAAAAAAAAGTAAAAAAATTGCGGATTTGGACGTAAAAATTTTAAAAATTTTACATTCAAAGTTGGGAATTTCCTTTTAGAAATATTAAAAAATGAACATTTATAATTTGAAGAAGTGTTCAGAATAATGTTATATTGCAAATATGAAAATCAAAACATGTAAACGTTAGCAATTTTAAATTAGAAATTATATTTCTGTTGCAAGAAGCATAAAATCATTTCAGTGTTTCAAAATTAATTTAATCCAACCAGGCACAGACATATAACTTTTGTTCTCAAATAGTTTCCCCCACAAAGTTCTAATAATCCAATTTTATGATTTTGTAAATAAAAAAATTCAATTTCAAATTTAGAATGCATACATACATGAAAAATAAATAAATTCTGCATTAAAACGTCTAGTCGAAAATAAAATCCGTAGTCTTACCTATTATGGTATAAAGAGCTTCGACTGCACCATTATAAATGTGTATATCTTTACCCTCAACCGCATTTTCCCATATCAGTTGTATGTAACTAGCAACTTGCACATATCCACAAGTAGCAAAAGCCCACCATAAAGACCATTTGGCCACATGAATATTCGTATAAGCTCTCAAAAAATCCTTCCATAAAAGGAAATATGCATTCTTCAATTTTAGCAGAATAGGCTTTGTTTTTCCAGACTGATCATTTGCTACATATTTAATATCGCTTTTCCCATCAGATTGTAAATTATTAGGTAGCGGCAAAACATCAGTGGTGCTAATTCGATGAAAATATATTGACTTATTGACCGATGGTAAAAGAAAAGCCCAGGCCGTTGAGAAAGCAAGAGCTAAAATAAGAGTCAATGTTTTAGTTTCTAAAACACTACTTTCAATGTTCTATATGCTTAAGCAGCCCTTTCTATATTAGAATCACGATATCGAAATTTAACAAAAAATAAAAAATATTCTGAAGCTTTCATTTCAAAAACAAGGCTTAAGTTTTATGAGTTTTATTCATAAAATTTTCCAAGTATTAAACTTATGTGTAGTCTCAATTTGAAAGTATGCAATATAAAATTAAATTGATTTTTTAAAGAAAAATTTTCAGTTTTCTAATCTAAGTTTTTTAAAGTAATAAAAGAGAACTTCAATGCTTATTTAAAATGTTATTCTTTATTCTGTAAAAAGTTTTTCTCGTTTTTCCACTTAAATGCAAACCGAATTAATAGAACCCAACAATAAAATTTAACTATTTTTGGTTGAAAGTGCATTATTTTCAGTTGAAAAATCTTCTATAAATTTTTGGTTAAGAATTTATCTTTTTTAGTTAAAAATGTTATTATTGAGTTCAAAATTAAATTATTTTGTTAAAAATTTAACTGTTTTGTTGAAATTTCGTTTGTCTGGCTTGAAAATTCAACAATTTGATTGACATTTTTTTTTCTTTCTTGACTAACAATTTTGTTGTTGTTGAAAATTAATGTTTTATTGAACATTAATATTTCGCATTTAAAAATTCATCTCTTTCTGTAGAAACTTCACCGTTTTTGTAAAAAATGCAAGCATCTGGTAGTTTGTTGACCATTAATCTTTTATGTTTAAAAATTGATCTCTTTCTGTAGAAATTTCCCCCTTTTTGATTAAAAACGTAAGTGCCTGATTAAATATTATTCTGTTTCCGTGGAAAATTAATTTTTTTGTTGAAAATTCAACAATTTGGTAGAAAATTGAATTATTTGCTTGAAAATTATTCTGTAATAATTTATTAAATTCTGCTGTTAAACATTAGTTTTTGTTGTTTAAATCCAACAGTTTTTTTATTTTTAATTAAAACATAATTTTGTTGAAATATCAAATATGATAATATAATATATAATCATAGTTGAAAAATAGTTTTTTTTTAAATTAATTATTTTAAATGAAAATTTAACTATTTTGTTTCAAATTTAACTGATTGGTTGAAAATGAACTTTTTTGTTGAAAATTCATATTCTGGTTGAAAATTCAACTCTCTGGTACAAAATAAAATTTGTTTTTTGTTGAAAAATAATTTTCTTGAGTGAAAATTTAACGAAACGAAAATTTATGTCATTTGTTGAAAATTTGTCTTTTTGGTAGAAAATTAATCTTCATGGTTGAAAATTCAACTATTTGGTTAAAAATGTATGTATTGTGTTGAAATTTCGTAGTTTCTGGTAGAAAATTAATCTTCTTGGTTGAATATCCAACTATTTGATGAAAAAATGTATCTATTTTGTTGAGAATTCATCTCTTTTGGTAGAAAATGAATATTCTGTGTTGAAATTTTATCTTTTTGGTTGAAAATTTAACTGTTTGGTAGAAAATTAATCTGTTTTGGTTGATGATTCACCTATTTTGCTGGAAATTCTCCTTTTTCGTTCAATTTAACAGTTTTTATATAAAATTAAAATCTTTACTGGTTTAAAATATCAAGTATTACATTTTTTGTTGAGAATTAATCTTTTTTGGTTGAAAATTCAACTTCTTAGTTGAATGTTCAACTACTTTGTTGATTCATGAGAATCATATTATTTTAGCTAATTAGCGAAGAATTTCAAAAATATTTTCAAGGAAAAGTAAAGAAATAGTTGCATTAGGGTACAACTGCGAGAAAATAGTGTCTTTAGTATGATTTTTTTCAAAATAGTAGCATAATAATGTCATCCTTTAAAAAAAAAGTAAAATAAGGTAAATAGTGTGGTGAGTCTCAGGCCTGCGTACGGTATTAACTCTAATTCTGCATACCAGATATCGTCAGATAGAGCAATTGCTCATAATCCAGTATGCCAAAGGACGTAGTTAATTGTGCCACAAGACCAGACATAAATCGTCCAAACAAATATGCGGCTCTTGTAAATCCAGTGACTTTTTGATAATGGGTTTTTTCCACTGCGGCATATATGTAGGTGTAATAAGCAACTTCCGTGGAAAGAAACAATCCATAGAAACCTTCTACTAATTGTATTTCAAATACAGATTTTCCTAAAAGTAGTATCAAGAATGTAATTGCCCCAGATAATCCACATAAAACAATAACTGGCTTGTATCGCAAAAAATCAGTTATCAGGAACACCAGAATTAGGAAGGCTAGATTGAAGTAGGTTCCAAGTGGATAAATATCCTGGTTCACCTGTAAATTAAATTCTTGTTGATCATTTCTGTATAAAAATTAGGAAAAATATGTTTTTAAAGCAGAACTAGATTAAACAGAGAAGAGCATTCAATTAAAATCGAATTTCCAAATTGAAAGAATTCAAAAAGAAAATTAAAACCGAACAAAAATTAGAAGAAACCGTGAATTACATAACTTTTGAAATCAGTCTTTAATCATAGCTAAAAATCGTTCAAATTTGCAGGATACAAATTGAAATTTCTAAATATTGAACTTTCTTAATAAAAATATTTGAAGATTTTTGAAATTCTTTCATTCTCTACGCTTCTAATTATAAAATTTTGAATTGATTCAAATCTGAAATAATGCACTTTTCGGGTTTCGAATCGAAAACTTTTTCAAGAGTTGAAAGTTGAAACTTGTCTTGAAGAGTTTATTTTTCAATGCATGTCTTAAATTTGAGATCATGTTCTATTTTCACATTTTTCAAATTAGGGCGACTGAAAAGTCCCGATAAATAAAATTCCCGAATTGTTAAATTCCCAAATAATAAAATTTCCGAATAATAAAATTACCAAATAATAAAATTCCTGAATTGGAAAATTCACAAACAGTTTTTAATATTATCGAATTGGAAAACTCCCGAGTAATAAAATTCCCGATAGTTTATAATATTACCGAATTTAAAAATTTTCGAATAATGCAATTCCTGACAGAAAATTGCCGAATTATAAAATATCCGAACTAGAAAATTCTCGAATATGAACAAGTGAAAATTTTGTTTATAAATAAAAAATTTTAAATGTAATATAACTTTAATTATAATAAATTAATTAATTTCATGAATAAAAAAATTTAATTGTATAATTTCAGGAATTTTATAATTCGGAATTTGTCTGTCGAGAATTTTATTATTCAGAAATTTAAAAATTTGGTAATATTATAAACTGTTCGAAAATTTGATTATTTCGGCAATTTTAATATTTCGGCAATTTTATTTTTCGGGATTTTTAAGTATACAATCACGAATATTATTATTTAGATTTTTCAAATTTTATATGCACAAAATAAATATTTGGTAATTTTGAAATATTAAAAAGTTTGAATTAAATCTGGACTGAAAAATCCCGAAAAATAAAATTCCGGACACTGTGAAATACACGAACAATAAAATTGCCAAATAATAAAATTGCCAAATAATAAAATTCCTGAAATATAAAATTCCCGGATAATAAAATTCTTGACAGTTTACAATATTACCGAATTTGAAAATTCCTGACAGAAAATTTCCGAATTATAAAATATCCGAACTAGAATATTTCCAAATTATAAAATTCCCGAATTTAAATAATTAGTTTGTTTAAAATAAATATTATTTATTTATTAAAAATACGATAATCAAATATTTTTATTACAAAAATACATTTTTTTAATGCATAAAGTTTCTAAAATTATGGTTTAAATTAAAAATAACAATCCATGAAAATATATATTTCTGGATGAAATTTTTAAAAATTATTATATTTTTTAAAATTATTACATTTTTTTCATTCAAATAATAATTTTAGAAAGTTTAAACATTAAAAATATTCGATTATTGTATTTTTAATTGATAAATAATATTTATCAAGAAATTCTCAATTGTTTCAATTCGGGAATTTTATAATTAGGGAGTTTTCTAGTTCGCATATTTTATAATTCGAAAATTTTCTGTCGGGGATTTTCAAATTCGGCAATATTACAAACTCTCGGGAATTTTCTAAATCACTAATTTTACAATGTTGAGAAGTTCATTTACGTTTAAAATTTAAGATAATCTTCAATCTCAAGCGCTTTAAATTGCAATTTTTTCAACTGAAATATTTAATACTGAAATTGTTCACATATCATTGTTACTTGGGACAATAAACAAAATTTGAAGACAAACGTAACTGCGAAATTCACAATTTTCAATCTCTTGTTGATATTTGATATCATATTTAATCCTGCAGTCTCACCACGTTAATTATTTAAAGTTGCGATTACAAAATTCCTGAATACTTGAAAGCCTCATATAAGTCGTTCTCATTTTCATATCTGGTAAAAAGAAAGAACATGCGAATACAATATTACTTACTTGTACAGAAGTAAAATTTTTCCACGGTCCAATAAGATAATTTGTTACAAATGGCTCAGAAGGTCTAAATTCCTTCAAAAATCCAAACATACATAATATCAACAATGTCTTTTTCCAGCTCATTTTATTTATTATTTATAAATATACAATCACTTCCTCAATCAAGTTCTCATCTTGAATCGCATAACATGTTGCAAACTCTTATTTCCCATATTTTTATCACAGGTACTTTTATCAGTTATCTTTCCCATATTTCCCTCTCCTTTGATCCAGAAATGACTTTCTTGTTATGTATAATTTTTTTAAAATCATTCACGATTTTTCATTCAAAGACTTTCACTTACGATATTCATTTATTGACACCATTTCGGCAGGCGCACGTGACTTTGTTTTACAATCGTAGACTACTTAAATAAATGTTAAATTTATGACAATTTCAATAAAAGGAGCAATGCTCCAATGTTTTCAGATCACACGAGAGCACACCACTAGCAGACAAAAATTATGAAACCAGTGCCAGCAGACGAGAATTGCATAACAAATCACAATAATATTCTCGGTTGGTAAGGTTGATAAGAGCGAAATTTAAAATACTCTCTGTCGATGCTAAAACACGTTCGAAACTCGGAACTAAAACAGTACTCTACTTTTTATCATCGCCTACACAAACTTTACTTGCCAAACGAGGTAATTTTGGACATGTGGGGTAAATTCGGACATTCCTAAATTTATAGTTTAAATTACTTAAGGTTCTTTTAACCAGAATCTGGAATCAGTTTAAGCCTTAACTGGTTCTAGATTCTGGTTAAAACCACCTCAAGTAATTTAAACTATCAATTTAGGAACGTCCGAAATCACCCCGTTTGACGGTATTCTAAAAAACTACTTACAATTAAATAGTAAAATAATACTTCAAGTTGAATTTAAATAGAAAGACACCATTAGAATTTTCTTGGTTTATTAAGTTATTATTACTACATTCATAATACGAGAATACACAATTTTTTACATATAATATATTATTTATATATATTTTATTCTTAATTATTTAATTTTATACACGTTAATATAATTCTCCTCTCTTATCATCTCTTATTTAGTTCCACCTAGTAATTTGTTTTCGAATTTCTTACAAACAAGGACTCGATGTTAAAAAACGATTATTAAGAAAACTCCTCAATACTTAAATGCAATTTACACAGAGCACTATTTTGCAGTGCAGTGCACCAGCACAGTGTGACCCCTTGTCAACTATTCGTAAAATATTTTTAAACTATTCTATTCTTACTGAAATAAGTAATTCACATACTAGTATGCAGTCACACTTTCAAATCTCCTTTACAGTCTTCCTTTCTAAAATATTACATAAAGCAAAAATAAAACTGTCACAACAATTTCCTTCCTATTTTCTTCAAAATATTTTAATAAACATAACTTATAAAATTTTTAATATTCTTGAAATCGATGGTAAAATTTTGAATTTCTTCGATGCTCGTTGCTCATTTACAATTTTTCTTTACATACTTTGATTTTACTCTCTAAAAAAATGCCACTGACTCTCATCAATCAGAGAATCTTCCTTAATTCCATTAACTTTTACGATACATAAATCTATTTTCTTTATTGATTAGACATTCGTTTGCTGCGAATTGACATTTATTTATAAGCGTGACTGTAACGCGCACTTTCATTCTTTTACTTTCTTCACAGACACAGACATGCGTTTCTATTTTCTTAATGACAATATAAATAATAATTGGACATTTACAAGATAATATTTCGCTTGATAATCAGCATTTCTTAGCGTTTAATGGTTTTTCAAACTTATTTATAAGACCCATTAAAGCAAATTATTTCCTTTGGCATTGCAATATGTTCATATAGAATGTACATCTAATTAGTAGAAGTAAACAGGTTGATTCAAATGAATTTATTTGTACGAATAGCAGAACAAATTTTTGATTTCATCTTTTAAAGGAAACCTTTTAACTTCTACTAAATTGAGATGTGCGATCTATTCCTGCCTAAGATAGATAATAAAACAATAAAAAATACTGCTTCTGACCATTTACGTATTTACACACACGTGAGTTAGCTTTGCAAACTTTTGTCCAGTTTAAACGAAACATTTTAATTGAGGATCGCAATCACGACGAAAGCCACTGATAATAGTAAAATGAAAACGTAGCGTATACATTTCTTAGTTTTAATAGATAAATAGACATTTACACCTGAAATTGTTCTACTTCTCTAGACTTTTACTATTCGAAAACCATGTTTGAATTCTTCATTTCAAATCGATACCTTCATGTTAAAAGAACCTCTCTCTGAGTATACGTCTAAAAGGAACACTCTGGTGTTGGTCACCTAAACCTAAGCTTTTTGTAAATCTAATATTTAAACGCGATGATATGTTACAAATAATTCCGTATTTTAGTACATTGTTCATAATTTGTCAGAAAATAAGAATCAATCATAAATTATGAGGGTAAATGACTTCAAGCCATTCTTATGGACCTCCAAAGAAAAAACCATGAGTCACAAATTTGAATTTTACTTAATATTGCGGTTTATTCAGGCTTTTTAAAAGTTTTTTTTCATAAATAATCATTAATCGGTCATTTATGAATACCTAGTCTTCTGTGAACAAATTTTAATTAAGAATGTTTAAACTATATTTATATCATATTTAAAAAAAAGAAAATGGTCTAAATAATTAAAATTTGTTTAAGCATTTAAAAGTATTCTTAGAAAACAAATTAGTACTTAAAAATATTGAAATCTGTCGAAAATTTGGTGAGATATAATTATTTTATTGTTATCATTGATTAAAGTACTCATAACGTCTAGAAAATACGTTCACTTCGCGACTTACCTGAAAAAACGAATGTTTAAACGAATTAAAATTGTTTAAGCAATTGAAAACTACTTTTAAAATGACAGGGTAATCTTACGTTACCGATTAATGACTATTTATGAAAAACAACTTCAAAAAACGTTAATAAACCGCAATATTAAGTAAAATTCAAATTGGTCACTTATGGGGTTTTCTTTGAGGACACCTAAGTGTGGCTTAAAGTCATTCACCCTCCAAATTTATTATTTATTCTTATTCTCTAACAAATTCTGAAAAATATACTGAAATACGGAATTATTTTGCGACTCCTAAATATTAACCGATTTCGCTCAAATTTAGAGGAAATTTTTTTTTGGCATTCGAACAAAACTGGGGGATGAGAGCAGAAAAATTCTTTAAAAAATTCCACCAAGTATAAATAAGGACCACCCGTTCGATCGAACAATATATTCTGTTCTGTGTATGGATGGGAAAATTCAAATTTTGGAATATTTAAACAAATTTTCTTATAGGCCAAAAAATGATGGTGAATTTTTTGTAGATACTGTTTTTGGTGGTGAAAAATAATACAAAATTATAAATAAAACTAAGATTTTTTATGCAAGTTATGATTTTTTGAAAACATGTGAGAATATATTTTTTAGATTTATAGTCAGTTGCACATTTTTTCAAGTTATACGCATATCGCTGAGTTTTTAAAATACTTTTTTTAGTGACTGTTTTTAAAAATTAATTTAAATTTCTTCTACTATTTAATGGAAGTCGCTGAGGTATTCGCAAGCATAGAGCAGGATAGGAAAACATAAAAGCGGATAGGTAATAAATTTTTGGAGAGAGAATTGAAGTGGATAAAGAATGATTAGGATGGATAAATTTTCTATCCGTGATAGGCGACGAGAAAAATATAAGTACGCCGTAGATAGATGAGAATACAAATTTGGATAGAGATTAAAGTATTTAAATGCGTACGTATAGAAATGGATAAAAAAACATAAAGAACGAATAGATAATGATTGAAACAGATAGATTTGATGGATAAGGTAATGATTCACGAGGACAGACGGATACAAACGGATACAAAATTAGAGAAGACGTATTCGAACGGATATCTATGGATAGCTGAGGGATTAAAACAGGTATGAATTCAATCCTTTTACTTCCAGAAGGGCAAGGTTTCCGCAGAACGTTCCAGGCACTCGTCAAAACCCGTACATTCTGAATTTATCAATTTTAAATGTGTATTACATTGATTTTTTGAAAAATGTTACTCTACAACTGACCTAACTGCTGTATTCTCAAAAGTGCTTTTTTCTTTTTGCATGGATAATGTCTACCAGAAAAAGTTCTGATGTGCGCAACTTCCAGAAGATGATGAAGGTAAAATCATATAAAAATTTGCTGAACGAAGATGGCAAAAGCAAAAGTGTGCGTCTTGGACTTAAACAAAATGAAATACATAATGATAATTTATATAAAAAAATGAGAAAGCTCATTTTTCTCTCAGGCTTAAGATGGTCACAGCCCCATATGCCGAAGACATTTTTGTTAGTTTTGATTTTTTTTTTAAATAGTCTGCACGGGGCTGTCCCGGTATATATAATCAGTCACGGACGCATTTTTGTAATGCAATCAAGTGATCTGATAAGAACAGTATGCCTAATTTGACATATTGTGCAAAGCCTCGTTTTTTACTCCATCATTTACAGACTGGGTTACAGCCAAGTGCATGATGGGGGGAATTACCGCTTAAGATGGGATCCGAACCACCAGAACCTCGGTAAAAGTACACACAACAATTTTCAGAGAATTTCAAGGACTTGAAAAAAGTGCAAGGAATTCAGGGAATTGAGAAGATTTCAAGGAAGTCAACAGAATTTGAAGGAACTCAATGTAAATTCAGCGGAGTTCTAGTGAATGCAAAATAATTCAAAATAATATACTAAATCAGAGAGTATTAATTACTAAACTTTCAGCTGTTTGCCGCGTTGGTATGCGTACTAAAACGAGGGGCCATCTAAAAAAAAATAGAGTGGTTAGTTTAGACTTTAGACGACCAAGATCAGAGTGGTCGTTTTATACGTCCACTCCGAGAGAGGTTCTTTCAACATGAAGGTATCGAAATGCCCATTTCACAATTACGGGCGTACTCATTTTTGTTTACAATAAACCACAGTTCGGACGTAGACTTATCAAGGTTTATCAATTTATCAACTGATGTGGCACTCAAAAATTTCACCTTTCTCAAATTTGACTCCAAACTTCTTGATTCCAGACGACTTTCGTGCGCAATCTCTTATCTAGAAAGAACCTTTGGGATAAGACTTGAGAAAAAGGGAACAATTATTTTCCATCGCCACTTTATTATTATACTTTAAATCTTTTAGGCGTAGAAAATATACTGTAAATCTTTGTATTAAATTCAAAATCAGACTGTATGTTTACACGTTCGTGATCAAATTTACCGATCGCGAGACTTAATCGATGAGCATTTTTTTCTGATTTTTTAAAATGAGTTTTAAAAATTCGTTGAAAAGTTTATAATACAGTACAAATTCAAAGCAAATTTCAAGATAAATAACGTCTTTTAGGAGATAAAATAGATATTCAACAATTGTATGCGGATAAAATATTTAGATTGTGCGAGCATTCAGCATAAAATTTGTTCTTAGATTAAAAGCAATAGAAAAAGGACAATATTATTTCACAAACAGGAACTTCTATTATATATATTCATATAACGGAATAAAATTAACACTTTCCAGTTTTATTTTGTACTTTAAAAATGCCATATTCAAACATCTGAGTAGCTCGTTATTCAATCAATTTCGAAAGCTGCAAATCTCAGAAAGTGTTACAAAGTCCATTCTCATTAACTACTTTTCTCATTAGAAACTTCAACTCTCAAAGAAAGTTCGAGATTCAAGCATTAACTGAACAGAATACATATAGTCTAGAAGTGAAATATAAAAACAATTTTCAAATTGAATATTGCGATTAAAAAGAATCGAGTTAATCAACAAGTAACAAAATTTCTAAAATCTCGTAAATCGTGAAAACATAAATCAGAAAACACTAAAGTATAAAAAACATATTGAGCGAATAATTGCAAATAACGGTGAATTTATGCATTTCGACTAAATCTGTAGAGTTCGGTTAATTTTTCTTTACCGAGTTATTTTACGCTTATCGACACAGTAAAATGAAAATGTTCTTTAATAAATTATAGCCTCTGTGGTCGTACCTTTACACAAAGTGGTGAGACAAATCTTGACGATTGACAGTTGTGGAACTTATATTTTACAGATGGTAACAAGTCGTTGAAATATTGACTGCTTTTCACCTCTTTGAATTTCAGTTTACAACTATCGATTTTAAAAACAATATTCGTAGCATTAAAGTTTTTTTTTCGGAAATGTTTCGAAACACTGCTCTTTTCTAATTGGAGAGCTTCGAGTTTGCTCGTAAACTTCTAAATAAGCTAGAACTTTGACAAGCGAAGCACGCAACTACTTTCAAATTTCCAACATTAATCCAGTTCAAATGTGGGTGGATTTCCACTTGTACTTTGGCAAAAGTTGCTACGAATAAAATCCCTCAATCGTTTCCAACGAGATTAACAACTTCAAATGCCATAGAAACCCTGCCGCGAAGTTTATAGTCTTAGAGAGACTTCAAATATGCAACAATTTTAAATTTTTGTATTAAAAAATTATTAAAAAAGTGAAACGAACAAATTATTTTAAAACATGTAGACGAAATAACGATACTTTGAAGTAATCTGAAACGCGCAAGGGAAACCCCTGATTAAAGAATTAATATGCAAGATGATTCGGCGAAACTGATATTTTGTTCGATTTTGATATCTGAACTGGAATTTCAGTGAGAGAAATCTAAGAAGTCTAGTTCGAGAATCTTGAATAAAATGTGCTCGTGCCAGGAGGAATACTTTGTCCTTCTGAATGGTTTCGTCTTCCCTGGGATGGAAATTAAAGGCTTCGATTGCCGCCTTTACTGACTCGGAATCAGATTACCTGAGTCGATGTGAATTCTGAGCTTTTCAAGCCAGAATCTCCAATAGTCGTTGAATTCTAGTATCGAGACATTGATTTTAAAGTAAGGGAGAAAGAGAGCACGCTTTATCGTGCTGTGCAGGTACAACCGTTCAGCTTGTTTGGTCAGGCATCTACTTCTCCTTTCAGCCTCAGACGCGCAAAATCTTCGAATATTATGTCGTCATCCCCTTCGCCCTCACTGTAAAGAAAACCGAGGACATCCAGTGAGATTTAATAACATGCTAGGATAGTTCCATCTTCTTCAATGTAAAAAACTTTAAATCTTCAAATTATGTTCGAATGCGTTTTACAAAGGAATACAAAATATGACCAATGTTTTCAATATATGTAACATCTTACTGTATTTTAACATATTTATTCAACAAATACTTTTTTCAAAACGAAAATTAAAAAAAAAACTTTTTCTTGCTTGAATCGGCAAATATGTTTCGAAAGTCATAATGTAATCAAACAAATCAATTCGAAACTATCATAATTTCCAAATTAACTGATATTTTCTCAAAGCGAAATTCTTTCAACTTTAAATGCTTGCAATTTTAAATTGTACAACTTCCAACATCACAATTTAAAAATGTGACTTAAAAATTTCATATGTAATTTGAAATGGCACCACTTTAAACGGTACCGATTTGTCAATCATTTTACTTTTTTCATTTTCTACTTAAATTGATTTAAATTTGGAACTTCATAAAATGAAAAATAAAAATTCCTATATATTACAGTTCTTGTTGTAACATGTTATATGCTTTAAATTTAAACGTTAAAAATATCTACCTTAGCCTCTTATACCATTTTAAATCTAACCCTTTTAAAATTTCAGGATTTCAATCTTGACCGATTGAAGCACGGAGCACTTTTTAAATAATATGCATGTATAGAGAACTTGGATAAAGAAAGTTTTAAAGAATTTGAATAGGTAATAATCGTTTAAAAAAAATATATATATATGTGAGAAAAGTAATTGCTTCTACTTCTGCATTTTGTTTGAAACTTTAAACGTGGGAATTTAAATTTGATTAATTCTTACGCGTCCAACTGAATGAGGTTTTCATCTCTGGCGTTTGCATTGTTGTTGTGCGCTGGACTTGGTTGTTCCACAGGTATTCTCTCAGGTTCTTCTTCCTCTGGTTTCGGATGCATCAATGTGAATGGAAGCTCAGCAATCAGCTCTCTGCAATAAAAAATTAAACTATATAAAAGTTACATCTCTATCAGAGTCTGTTTTTATCACAAACAGGATAAAACAACTTCGCAAATGATTTTGAGCTTTTTCGACCTCCTCCCCATCCTCGAAAATAACGTAGCCATGGGCTAAAGATGGATTTTACTTTTATAAACTCATTTAAATAAAATTAATGTAGATAACATCTTGAATTCAATACGAAACACTTTAAATTCCTAAGATTTCAAGCAGAAATATATTTTATTTGTAACAAAATAGTTGCACTAACAACTAAATACATGAACTTTCAAGTAAAAGAGACGAGTTTGCCAAAAAGTAGTTAAAGATTTAACCAAATAGTACAATTTACAGGCCAAAAAGACGAATGTTTTCGAAGACAGTTGAATTTTTAACAAAAAAGTTACTTTTCGACCAAGAAAGGTAAATTTTCAACGAAGAAGGATGGCTTTTCTACCATAAAAGATGAACTTTCAATCAAAAAAGTTGAATTTTTGAAAACATAGTAGAATTTTCGACCAAACATGATGACTAAAAAAATAGTTAAATTTTCCAAAAATAATTAGATTTTTGACAAAAGTCGTTGAATTTCTAACCAAATAGTTGAACTTTCAGCATAATAAGATACACTTACAATCAAATGGTCGAATTTACAAATAAAAAAGATTAAAATTCAATCAAATATTTGAATTTTCAAGACACAACGACAAATTTTTTAGAAGACCGTTGAATTTTCATTAAAAAATTTCATTTTTAACCAAGAAAGATGACTTTTCTACCATGAAAGATGAATTTTCTACAACAGAGTTAAGTTTTTGAGCTAAAAAATCGAATATTTTCGAAAACAGTGGACGTTTAAATCGGCAAAGATGAATTTTTAACACAGAAGATAATTTTTTAATAAAAAAAGACGAGTTTTTAACAAAATATATTAATTTTCTACCAAATAATTGAATTCTCTACCAAATAGTTGCATTTTTAGTATATACAATATACAGGATAAAATTTCAACCAAAAAGTTATATTTTCCACAAACAAGATTCATTTTCTACACAAAAAGACAACTTTTTAACAAAATACATGAATTTTCTACCAAATAGTTGAATTTTTAACTTATGCAATATACAGGATAAAGTTTCAACAAAAAATGGAAAACTTAAATTTTCAAATAAAAAATCTGTAAGAAAAAAACTGAAAAAAATTCAACAAAATTGTTAAACTTTCAACCAAAAAGATGAATTTTTGACCAAGAAGATTAATGTTCTATAAAAAAAGACGCATTTCGAACTTATCCAAATACAGCATAAAGTTTTGAACAAAAATGGAATAGTTAAATTTTCAGATGAAAAAAATATAATTTTTAACAAAAAAAAATTAATTTTCAATAAAGTTGTTAAATTTTCAATCCAAAAGATGAATTTTCAACCAAAAGGATGAATTTTCGACCTAGAAAATTCATGTTCTACTAAAAAAGGCGAATTTTGAACAGAATACATGAATATTCAACAAAATTATTTAATTTTAAAGCCAAAGAGACGAATTATCTACAAAAATGTTGAATTTTCAACCAAAAAAGATGAATTCTCCAAGAAGCATGTAACAGTAGATTTTTCAACCAAACAATTGTAGAACATTTTTCTACTAAGAAGATTAAGTTTCTACCAAGAAGGACGATTTTCCAACAAAATACATGAATTTTCAACCAAAAAGTTAAACTCTCAACTAAAAATGATAAGTTTTTAACCAAATATTTAAATTTTTAATTTGAAAAGATAAATTTTTAACCAAAAATGTAATAGTTTAATTGTCAGTTTAAAAAATTCATTTTCAACCAAACATGAAACGAATTTTCAACAAAATAATTAAATTTTCAACCGAAGAGATGAACTTTAAACTAAGAAATTAATTTTTAATAAATTAGTTGAATTTTTGATCAAAAAAAGATTACTTTTTAACAATAAAGTTGCATTTTCAACAAAATAATTAAATTTTCAACCAAATAATAGAATTTTTAACCAAGCGA
>JAABKJ010006162.1:0-22252 GCA_011634705.1 Andricus grossulariae | reverse complement strand
TATATATATATATATATATATATAAGAACAAAACAAGAAAGTTTCAGGGTAGTCCTGAAGAAGTGAACTGCGATATTCACGAAACTTTTGCAAGACTCGTAGTCTCGTAGTCTCGTAGACTCGAAAAATGTAGTTGTTAATATTTCAACAAAAAGAGATTTGATTTTTATGCAAAAAGAGTTGAATTCATCCAAAAAATTAGAATTTTGGACAAAGTATTTGAATCCTCAACCAAAGAAGATCATTTTTCAACCAAACAGTTAAATTTTTAACCAAACACGATTAAATTTCTACTAAAAGAGCTGAGATTTCAAACATAATCAAACTTAGTCAAATTATTCCTAAAATTGGGAAAAATCTTTCGAATTTAAGAAAAATAGTTTTGAAATCTTCCGAGATTCCTTCAACATTTCAAGAAATCTTTTGAAATTCTTGAAAATCTTTTAAAATCTTCTGTAAAAATTAATTTTTTAAATCGCTTTGAATTTTTCTAAAATATTCAAAAAATTACATTTTGTTTCAAATTTTTTGAAATCTATTCAAGTTTTGAATCATTTTTATATCTTTCCAAAACATCTTAATATCTCTTAATCTTACTTGAATTTTTTATAAAATTGTATAATTTTACAAAGTTTTGTTTTTAAACCTTGTGCACTCTTTTTAGAAATTTTAGGAAATCATTTACGATCTTTTGAAATCTTCTGAAATTTTCTGTTCAAATTCTTTTTTCAGCAAAAAAAAATCATTTGAAAGTTTTCTAGGAATCTGAAGCAATGTTATTCTTTTAAAACCATTCAAAATGTTTAAGAAGCTTCTTTTTTCGATACATTCAAAGTTACAATGCTTCAAAATCTTTTACATTCTTTTTCGACATCTTAGGAAATCATTTTCAATATTTTGAAACCTTTTGAAATGTATCTTGAAATTCACCTTTCAAAATAAAAATTATTTGAAATTTTAACAAATAAGATAATTTTCTTTAAAAAAATATGAATGTGTGAACAAATAGATAAATTTCCAAATAAAAAACATCAATTTTCGATTAAAAATATTATTATTAAAAAGAAATAGAATAGATCAATTTTTAGTTGAAAATATCAATTTGAAACCAAAAAAAAATAGGAATTTTCATCAAAATAGATAAATATTCAAACGAAGAGATAAATTTTTAATTGAATTTATGAATCTAATTCATCATAAAAAAAGTAAATTTTCAATAATAGAGTTCAAGATTCAACCCAAAACATGATTTTTTAACTAGGAAGATTAATTTAATAAAAATGGGATAATTAAATTTTTCGAAGTGTTAACTGAGTTTTTGAAGTTACTTCCGCTGATCCCCCACCCCCCCCCCCCCCCTCTTACTAACCGAAGTTTTCAGGGCGAACTTCCCTTCCTCTAAAATTGGCAACGCAATTTATGGACGGCCCCTTAACTCTATTAGAAATGTAATAAAATAATCAGGAAAAATGTAACGTATGCATTATAGTTATAGTTTTAAACCTTACTTTTTCAGTGTGTTAGCTAAATATTTTGCATCCATGTCCCTACTTAACTATTACAGTTCATATTATATTACGAGTAATAAAATTCACCTATTACTGTTCTTGCTTACAGAATTAAGTTCATCACATCGTTTTTCGAAATTATTTCCTGAAACCTTTGGTAACTTCTTGCCTCCTATCAGTAAACTTAAATATAAAGATACTGAAAGATCATGGAATTTACGAAAGCTCGTTGATAAGAAGGTAACTGAATTCCATTTAGATTCGCCTTTAATAGCAAGGGCTCATGTCATCATTGGATGGCCGTACAAAGATTGTATTAAACCACTATCTGATTTATCTGGCAGAACAGATAATGTATTTGACTCAAACAAGAAACAGTTTGTAAAACTCAACAAAAATGACCTTAAGATACTGGGTGTTGGCTGTCGCTGGTCAACAATTCGTTCTGCAGATGAAACTGATGATTTACACATACCAAACCCGCAAGCAGACCGTATAAGTAATAATGAATTAGGACAAAGGCACATCACAGCCTATCAAGTATCCAGTCAAGAAAATCATCAAACAAGTCAAGAAGCACTCAATCAAGAAAGCCGACGAAGAGCAAGCCCGCCAGCAAACCATGAAGAAATCCATCCAGCAAGCCGCCGACGATCAAATCCTCAGGAAGACCCAGATTCGAATTGGCTAAGTCTTCGATTACCCGGACAAAAATGAGATATAGTCTAAAAAAGCTCCAGATGTTTTCTAAGTCTCGCCCCTCACCGCGAACTAGATTTTACATTATATCTTTTTATTTGAAACTAACTGAGTTAAATTACATTGTACATAACATTATTGTACATCCCCAAATTTTTGTAAAGAACTTTTAAAATTATAGTTTAAATTTTAGATCAATCTACAAGTTCCATTTTGCTTATTTGAGCAACACGTTTGTTCTGCAGCACCGCTTAGACAGTTCGTTTGTTTTAGGTTTTATCACTCTACTGATATTCTTCATCACACATTTCTTGTGAACTATTTTTCTCCACACTTCCCTAGCCTGGCATACAAGTATAGCTTCCTTCACGTCTATACATTTCCTCATGTAAGCTCTTGTGTTTCTGTGGCTTTTTATATCTTTTCGATTCAGGGTCTCATTCGCATATTCCCACCATTCTTTTCTTGGTCTGTCTTTGGGTACACTACGATTTGCTTTACCTAAATATACTTGTTTCGTCATCGTTCTTCTTTCATTATCTTAGCATGAGCAAATCAGTCCAAGAAATTTGTTTTACTACCGTCGATCATCCTTTTCTCTACATAACATTCTTTGAGAATCCTCTTATCAATGACTTTTTTAATAAGCTTTTCACCGAATATATTCCACTGGAGGTGGTACACTTCACATCATTAACGAGCATGGTTTTAATCCTCAAGCGTGGTGTGAGCTTTCTGTTTTTCCGAGAATGAACCGGCCAACATATTCTCGGAAGTTGGAGAGTTGAAGTCTCAAGTCGGTTTTTTGCAGTAAATTCAGTTAGGACTGCGTTAAGAATCAATTGTTTTAAACTCCTTCATGGTTAATTCTACAGCATCATATATAGACACCTTAGTTTACCGCGAGTGTATAATGAATGTTCCTGTAGGCGATACCAATTGCCAAGCGTGCAAGCAAGAGCGAGAAACACTTGAACATGTTCTCAGTGGATGCTCAAAGTATGCACGCTAAGGGTACATAGAGAGACACAATGCTGCTCTAAAAGTATTATATTACCAAATGACTACCAACCCGAGACCATGTTGCGTCGAGCTCCGGGTTTTGTGTTAAAATTTGTTAATTTTTCATCGGGTTTCATCTGTGTTCAGTCGGATTATTCAGTTGGAGTGAAAAAAATTTGTTCAAAATTCATAATGTGATAATATGATGATCCGATGAAAATTTGGCTTTCAGTTGAAATATTAATTACTTCTGTGACGTCACAGAAGTACGTCACTCATACCAGCTGATCAGTGCCACCTAACCTCTAAAAGTATTTACACATTGAAGTAAACAGAAAACTCTTACTATCAGCTATGTCATTCGAAGTCTGTCGTGACTGTAATGTTGAAATTAAGAGAGAGCCGGTGTCGTGTGCGAAATGCGGGTCCTACTACCACTCTAGGTGTACGAGGCAAGAAAAAAACTACCCTAAGGTATATTTACAAAATGCTGTAGTCCGAGATCCGAATCGCCAACTCCACTGTCAAAAGAGGACTTTAAAGAAATGCTCTCCACAAAAATGGAGGCATGTTTCGCACAACGAAACAAAAATATTCAAAAATACCTCAACAAAAAATTGCAGCTACATACGCAGAGTCTGAAAGAGGAACTGAATATGGACATTGAGGCAACTATTGACACATGTCTACAAGAGCTCAATAATGAATTCAGCGAAGAAAAAAGGAGGGTAGATGCGAAATTTAAAGAGGTAGAGAAAAGCAGCAGTAGATTGACTTCAAGAATAGATGCAGTAGAAACCAATATCACGCAGATTGAGGAGTTAAAGTCTAAACTTTCTACAATACAGGATCAACAAACAACAAATGAATCAGGTGACTCACTCAAATCTCTCACTTTATTAGAACTAAATGAAAGATCATCGAAGAAGAAAAACGTAATGATATTTGAGCTAGCAGAATTATCTAGCGATATAGTGTTAATTTAACGAAGGAGACGCGAGAGCATTACTCGGCTACAAAAATTAAAGTGCATGAGATACTTTCCACAGTAACTGGTAATAATTACGATCATCTAAAAGTTCTAAGAATGGGAAAATATGTACAGGCACTAACCAGACCACAACCAGTGAAAATCATGCTACCAACAGAGGCGGATGCGCAAAACTGCCTGAAACAATTTGCTATTCAAAAGAAAGCAAACAAGCTAGCTCCGAATTTATTGGGTTTACACATTAGGGCAGATCACACGAGGTTGCAGAACCACGAATTCAAAAAGATGAAGAGACTGATGAAGGAGAAGAAGAAAATCGGGGAGAAAAATGTAAGGATAATATCGACACAAGGACAACCAAAAATAGTGGTCATGAAACCATTGCAGGGAAAGGCTGCAAGGACGTCACAAGAGGAACAAGTCAACAGATAAGCACCACCATCTTACTTCAGGTAAAAAACGCTGTAAACACAATTAATCTTAATGATTGTAAAACTATCAAAATTGTCTGTCAAAATGTTAGGGGATTGAATATCAAAATAAAATCAATAAAAGCGTTCAGGAACTTATTACATACGATATCTGTTCTATAATAGAATTTTGGTTGAAAGCAATTTTTGGATCCAACGAATTCTTCCATAGCTCTCGTTTTGCTGCATATACGAAAGGTAGAAATAACTTCATATGAGGTGGGGTAATAATTTCAGTGAGGAATAAATTCCAATCATATGAAATAAACTTAGTGCCTTTGATAAGTGCGCATTATCTAATTGATTGTGTAGCTATTGAAGTTATTACGCACTATAGCTCATTTATTATAGCGACAATATATATACCACCTGGAATCAACAATGTCGAGTACGTTGACTTTATTCAACTTCTTGTAGACTTTATTAAACTATAAAATTCCTATATTCTTTACAGGGTACTTTTGTGCAAGAAACTTTATATTAACAAGGAGGGATATCATATTTGACGCTAAACTTGAGGTTTCAGATGCAATGGGTATTTCTCTAGAGCTGATACAATATAATAATATAAAGAATGCTAATAGATTATGCCTGGATCTAATATTTGCAAACTTTAACTCATGTCAAGTAATTCGTACACCTCCAATGGTGAAAGAGGATGAATATCACCCTGCTCTGAAAATTTAATTAAATACCTCACATAAATTCTCAGATCACATTAAGTTTATAACTAGCACATCTTGCTCGAATAGGCACAGTTATAAAAAAGTAACAAAAGCCACCCTCTATGTAGAAATGGCCTGTAATTTTTTAAACTCCAAATTCTTCAACATTATAGATAAAGTGGTGCCAAAATCTCTTAAAGTTGATAATTTACAAGAATATCCACAGTAGAATTCAAAGGAAACAATTACTGAAATAAAATGCAAAGAGAAAATCAGAAATAAAATTAGAATTGGAAAGAGTATTCAATAAGAACAATCGTTGAAAGGAGTAAGATCGCAAGTAAAAATTTTGATTGGAAGAGATTATAGTAATTACACTATAAGATTGGAGGAGGCTCTGACGACTGAAACAAATAAATTTTGGAACTACATAGATGAATGTAAGAGAGAGAGAGAGAGAGAGAGAGAGAGAGTAGGTTACCAGGTATTATATACTTAAACGACGGTACGTTCGATTATCACAAAAAAAATTTTAAGCGCATTCGCCAAATACTTCGATAGCGTATATGAACCAACGAACAATATTATAAATGTATATGATGCTAGGAAAGTACAGTTAGGTTATAAACTCAAACTAGACCAGGCTGACGCAAACAGGGCAATAAAGGCGCTTCCAGATAAAATGACCTCTGGAACAGATCTGATACCTAGTTTCCTTGTAATGCTCGACGCCGATATGTTATCAGGCCCATTAACATACATTTATAATCTATCATTAGAAAAAGGAATATACCCAGCTCGCTGATAGGAAGTCAGAGCCTGTCTGATCTTTAAAAGTAGTAATAATTCAACAATGACGAATTACAGACCTATCTTCATCATAAACAACTTTTCTAAAGCTTTTGAGGCATGCGTCGCTAATGAAATCTCTTACTCTATGTTACCACATGTTATTGAATCACAGCACGGATTCGTAACAGGTAGGTCAACTATCACGAATCTGAAAGCCTTGTCGCAATTTACTGCTGTAGCGCTAAGTGAAGGTACACAAGTTGATGTTGTTTATCTAGATATTTTGAAGTGCTTCGACAAACTCAACCTTAAAAAATAACCAAGGAGCATCAGAAATTTGATATCCCTGGTAATCTAGTAAACCTACTAGAAAACTTTCTTTCTAATAGGCCAAATTTTGTGCGATATGCAGGTTATAGCTCTAACCCATTTGTACCATCGTCAGGCGTACCTCAGGGTTCGAATTTGGGACTCAAGTTATTCACAGCTTTATTTAACGATGTCATGGTTACATGGGGCAAAAAGATGTTATATGCTGATGATACAGAAGTTCTCTATCTAGTAATGAACATTAGGGAATGGAGTGAAGATTGAGCGAGTCTACTCAATTTGTGACTTAGAAATACACCTTAGGTACCATTTTATATTTAAAGAGCATGCAGAAATAACTGTAAATACAGCGAACAAAATGCTAGGGTTTATTCTAAGATCATGCAAGGACTTTAAAAATAAAGAGACGCTCATTATACTCTATAAAACCTTTGTTAGGTCAAAATTAGAATACGCGTCTCAAATTTAGTGTGCATTTAATTAAAATGTAATAAACGCATTAAAAAAATACAAAAGCGGTTCTTTAACATTTTCGCCTTTAGAGAAGATGGCACTTATCCTGAGTGTGGTAGCGATTATAATAAATTATGTAAAAGATTCAATGCCTGCAAAATTCAGGATAGACATGTGATTCTACCTTTACCGTTCATCTTCAAAGTAATAAGAGGACTAATCGACTGCCCAGAGATTTGAGCTTACCTACACTTTAAAATCCCTCGTAAGAATGCTTGGTCTGTTGAACTACTCTATGTTGCTCTGACGAATAATTCGAAACTACAAACCTTGACAATGTTCAGATTATCTAGAAAATTGAGTATGTTCTACAAAGCAGCCATTTTAGATAAGGACTTATTCGAGATATCTTTATACACGTTTGAAAAGAAAATTAAAGACTATGTTTTGAGCAAGCGATCAATAGAATTAGGCAACTAAAATAAGACTCCAATGTATATACATTCACTGTATCATATAACCCTTTATTTGTTACTTTTACTGTTGTGTCATTGCTTAATAATAATAAATCAAATCAAATCTCAGGCACTTCTATCGTGTTGATCTATTGCCCGTCTTGCCATACGCCCAGGGGGAACTCGAGTTTGTCGTGGAGAATGATCAGTATAAGTCTACTAGAATTTCTCATTTTTCCCCACTCAACGTATCAGTACTACGAGGCCTGATATCGTCCTCCAAGATCTGAAGACCAAGATCATTTACGTGATTGAATTCTCGGCACCAGCCCATGGTAATATTACGGCAAAGGAGGAAGAAAAAAGGGCAAAATATCAAGCACTTCTTTACGAGCTGAGCAGGTTATGCCGAGGCTACAAAGTCCAGCTTGTAATTTCTATAATCGGCTGTCTTCGATGTACGAAAAATTCATTTCATAGCCCACTCAAAAAGATTCCGGCTTGCCAGCGTCAGGCTCATTCTATCGCGAACCGAATGCAACAGGCTGTTCTTCTGGGATCACTTCACCTGGTCCATCCACAATGTTCCTCATAACATTCTACAAAGATCGGTAGCTATAAAAAAGTATTCAGAGGTAAAACCTTCATCTCCAACTGTCCCGTCTTCCGCGAAAGGTCATCCGCGGCCAGAGATATGACTCCAACGAAGAGCGTTACACGATGTTATCTCGCGTAAATTTCCCGCTCTTACTTACCTTCTAGGACAGAAGGATCAGAATTCAATGGCGTACACATTCCATTTGCATCAGAATTGATTGCTTTAAGGAACCATGATCGTAGTTTCGGGTGCTCACAACTTCTAAAAATAATATCAAAAATAATGTTTTTCGTTCTTAAATTGCTCTGAAAGACTTTGCATCCACTCCAATTTACATTTTCCGGAACTCTCATATAGAGTTTATAATCTGCGCGCCCGTTCATGTTATATTATCTAGGATTTCAAATACTGCTGTTATGTTTTATTCATCTAGTAAAAATAGCTCATCACAACGTATAACCAGACCTTACTGACTTCCACTAAACTGTCTTCTATATCCGCTACTCTTTAATTAGTTCCGTAAACTTTATAAAACTTATTTTTTCCGTGTGCAAATAAACAACGCGTAATTTATGACGTCAGAGGACTACTTGATTTAGTGCACCACAGATGGCGCGCAAACACAAGGTTCATGACTCAGCTAATCAGAATCGCCGTAACAACAGGAAAACGCAAAAACTAGACTTTATTGCGAACAGAGTATACGGTTAGCTAACCAGGGGTCGAAAACTAATGGTGGAACGTTTTACAAGTTAATCATGATTAGGTTGTTGATTAAAAAATAATCATGATCAGTTAACCATGGATTTGTCCTAAGATGGTGGAATCGGCCCTCAAAATGCTAAGAATTCTCAAGTTTTTTTCAATGAGTATGGAAATAAATTACGGGATATTTAAATACCTCGGTTTTCCAGCGATTATTTAGATTGGCCCGATTTCAGAAATTCATTTTAATCTGCGATCCATAACAAACCATGAGTATCTTCTGCTCAAAAATTATATCATTCGGAAACTAAGCTCACAGGAAAAGCATTGCAATTAATTAAAAATATAACTTCTACCAATAACAACTATGAGGGAGCCTGAGTTACAATAAAATTCCATTACCCTGAAGAATCTTCAAATTTTGCGAGATACGACCAATAAAGCGCTTAAGGCACTAAAAAACTTGAAATGCCCTACTGAGAACTGGAATCACCTTTTAATGTACTCTCTTGTAAACAATTTACATAACAATTCTGTAGTGAAGTTAGAAAAACCTCTTTCAAATAGTAGAACATATCCAACTTGCGTTGGTTTTAATAAATTTCTTGATACTAGAGTTCGTACTTTAGAAGATCTTATAATGTCAAATCTTGATTCGGAGAATGCGAATAATGCGAATTCTTTTGCGCGTTGAAGATCTGCGCAAAAACATAGTACCTGTATGAACTGTACCTAGGTTACTTAAGGAATAGCCATAGAATTCGAGAATGCAGAAGTGAAATATCTTGGTTTTAATGTAGAAAACTTCATCACACTTGAATGCATATCGAGTAATCTTCTCCGAATCCCCCAGAACTATATTTTAATCAAGTTGAATTCTATTAAGATCAGTCGATATCTTCAAATGTTTTTGGAGTACCAAATCATTACTAGCTATTTCTTAAATTAGGATTTGCGCTGACATCTGAATAAATTTTATTGTACGAGCATTTTTGGATCAAGGCTCTGATGTCACGTTTATCTCTGAATCGTTAGTTAAATATTTGCATCCTAAGCGTGAATATAATACAACACTGAATACATTACTGTGAAAACTGCTTCTGCGAATATTTTAATTGTTGTGTCCAAATCTCGAATCAATGAATTTATCTCCATAAAAATGATCAAAATGAAGTCTAACCTATTTCGTAATCTGTTCTACCAAAACAAATTAATATATCCCGCCAAAGACTGAAATAAAATCTGAATTGGATCACCTTCGTTATCTAGAATACTTAGATGCTTCTTCTTTGAGTAGGGAACAATTCGATTTGATTATAGATGCTGATTATTATGGCTCGTTTATGTTGTCAGAGTTGTGTAAATGACCTCCCGGTTGTCTTACATCACAACATAGAGTGTTTAAATGGATTATTTTGAAGTCAATTTGTCGAAATAATATTCAAACTCAAATAAGTATTCAAATGAATCGCATTACCACAAAAAAAGATTTAAGTTTTAATTTAAAACGGTTTTGAGAACTTGAGGAAGTTTCGCAACAATCAATGTTGACAGACGAAGAGCAGCGTTGCTTAGATCATTTTATAAAAACATATTGGCACACAAAAGACGGCCGTTATGTAGTTCGTGATAGCGTCGGTTGCTTTTTGCATTTTACCCACAATAATTTTAATGTGTTTTCTGTGCGATCCGTTTGATGAGAACCAAAAACCCATATATTTGTATTTATCTACGATCTGTACTTCCTCACCAAATATTTTCCATTTTTCAGCAACTGCTTTTCTGCCCGCTTTCTTGAATATTATAATTTGGACTAATTTACATTGATTTATAATTCATTCTGGACTACGTATCCTTCCAAGGATGGCAACATATCTTTCATTCCTACCGGGAAATCTCAATCAATTGCTCCCAGATTTCATGCATGTCACCTATGAGAATATTGAATAGAGTAGGGCTTAGTGGACATCCCTGCCTAACCCCTATAAATGTTTCAAAATTTGCTGTGACTTCCTGTTCTGTTATTACTTCAATGAGAGTAACTTTATGAATTTCTTTGACCTTCTGAAGCATTATTTTCCTGGTTCCTAGCGTGTTTAGTTTTTTAAAATAATAGTTCCCGATCCACAGTCTGAAACGTTTATCTCGAATCTATGGAAGCCACTTAAAGCTTACCCCTTTCTGTCTTTCATCTATTGTTAATTAGGGAATTTAGCACAAAAATGTGATCCCTGGCTAATCGTTTTTTCCTGAACCCTGCCTCACTCTCTTTGTACAGCCCTTGCTTTTCTATCCAATTTCTAATTCTTTCATCCACTATTAATACTAATATTTCATACCCTGTATCTAACAGCGAAACCTCCTTTACTTTCCTGTATCTTTCTTGTTCCCTCCCTTAAATATTAGTACTATTCACGCTGTTTCCCAACCTCGTATCATTTCTCCTCTTACCCAAAGCCTATTTAGTATTTGATGTAATTCCTTCGCCCAGACCTCTGGTATTTCTTTTACAAATTCGAGTGGAATTCCATCTTCCCCTAGTGTTTTTAAATTTTTCATCTTTATTACACTTTTAAAGAATTCTGAAAATGTAATATCCTTCTTTAGGTTCTCTCGTCCCTCCCACACCTCTTTTGTCATCCCCATTTACCTTACTTCCTTGCCCTCGCTTTCCTTCTAAAATATCCTTACCTGCTCCTGATAATCCTTTAAAATGCTCCACTCGTCTTTCTTCCCCAACCCTACTCGCTCTTTTTGTTATTTTCCTTGGTCTGAAATACCCCACCGCTTTTCAAAAACTTGCCATACCTCGACTTGTTTCTACTGTTTTCCACTTCTCTTCCTTTCTTGCCTTTTTTTTCTTCACATAATTTCTTGCATTCCTTATCGAACCACGCTTCCTTCTATTTATTTATTTTATTTAACCCTGTACCATTTAAATTAAACCTAATTCTTTAGTTGCTTTCCATATGCAGCTCGAAAAGTTTTTTCATCTCTTCTCCAAAGTTTTACTTTCTAATTGACCTCCTTCCCACAGATTTTCCATTTATGTTTTGTACTCTTCTCCTTTTTGTCCATCCCATCTTGATCTCATCTTTGCGCTTCTTTTATTTTGGATTTTAAAGTGCTTCCCCTTATTTTTCATATTAATTTGGAAATTAAGACCCGTCATTATATTGTTATATTCTATACTAGTCTTACGTCCTAAATACCTAAACAGCTAAATTTATATTTTAGTAACAAAACCTACTTTCCTATTAATGTTTCCTCTATTTATTTAACTATTTCTAGCTGAATGGGATGAAGGCAAGCTGAATTAATAAATTCGAATACAATTAATTTCTTTTATTGAACTTTTCATAGACGACGATGACCTTTCTTTTTATTTCTTTCGTAACGTGAATTCAAATTATCTCCAACTTCAAAACATATGAATCAATTTAAAAACTTATTTTTAATATTTAAAACTTGATAATCTAAATCAAGGATTTTCCTTAACTCACCAATATTTGAAGTTCTTGTTTTGTATTAAACCTTTTCCTGGATAAGCGAATCACTCCACATAATCCTTTTTTTAGAACATGGTAATTAAAAGTCCGAAAAACTCCGGTCAAATTTGGTATACTGGTAAATGATGCTTCCGATTTTAAAGGTTGTTGTCCCGTACCAACTTTAGACTGGCTTTAGTTTGAGGGTTGCTGCTTATATCTGGAATTTAGTCCTATGGAATCCTTGGGTCCCATGGAAGATGGTTTGACAGGTTTCCTCTGCTATTAATTTAAATAGCCATGCGAGGGCTAATGGTTTTCCTCTCGACCGGGGTGGTAGTTAAGTCTTTGGTTATGTGCGTGACACATAAATTGACTTGGGGTGCCGCGCAGGGCTAGACTCTGCGTAAGTTATCGGTGTATTCTCGAAGTTCGAAGCTTCCTTAGGTGGGTGCAGGTAGTTGGAGTTGTAAAGAAAAGGATCATTTCTAGGTCAAGGTACGTTTCATTCACAAAGAGGTTATTGATATAGTTGGTATATCTTTTACATAGAATTTATTGAGAATATATAATAAGGTAATGATTGCTTAGGGTGATGATAGTAAAAGTTTATAATTATTAGAAACCATTAACCTTTGATTATCAATTGTTATCTATTAATTATTAGTTACCAAATTATGATCATCATCAATTATAATAGTAATACTATTTGCGGTAATTATTATATAATAGTCACTCGACGTGATACTAGTTTCAATCTGTATTATTTCAATAGGACATTGTAACGGAACTTAGTTGAAGAAAACTTTTTTATACACGATAAAAATAATCAGACTAATCAATTAAAGAGCCTATAATTCATTAAAATGTAGACACAATTTTTTTTCGCATAAATTGACAAATTTTGAATGTCTTAATAGAAAAACCACTCATAACCTTTCATTTATTTCCATGTCATACTCGGTTATCATTCCTTCAACTATCAAAATATCAATTTTTTCGTTTGCCGCGACAATCAATGCTCAGACGTACGCTGCTTTTAATTCAATTGAAATTTAACAAATAAATTCCAATAATCTCTATATTTGAATACGAAAATTTGAAAGAAAACTTTATCATCCCTTTCAAATTTAAACCCGTCTATCGATTACCCATTTATTTGAATAATTCATCCGACAAAGACATGCACCTGACCGTTAATTTCTCAGCGTATCATCGCGCGTGATATAACTTTTATTATCTCACGACACCCGAAACGACCTTGATTTCTTATCATCAGTTGCCTTTTAATAACAGCGTCTACACTTCAAACCGAATAACGATTCATCCTTGCACAAACTGTTACATGTAATCACAAATTTCTTATGAAATTAACTTAAATCGGACATGCCCATCAAACACCTTGTCTCGCTAATGATTGGCTTACATTTGAGAAGTCCCTGTCGATTCTGATTTCGTTGGTTGCGAGGATTGGCGATGTGATGATTCATAGTGAATTTTTCATTAGTTCCCAAAGGTATGCACTCGTATCCTGCGGAAGCTATTCGCAATTAACCATGTCCAACCTCGCAGTTTTTCCAAAGAAGAGATTTAAACAAAAAAATGTCAATCCGAGACATGAATCTCCGTCGTAAAATCAGGTTCCTTTCAGTGGTAATTTACACAATATAGCATTCACGCACTCCAGAGCACCATCAGTAATAAATCCTGCGAATATATTGATTCACGATTAGTAAAGATTCACGAAGGGTTATGTGAAATTGTAAAAATGAGAAAAAATCAAATAGGGGGTAAAACAGAAACATCTAGTCAAATTGTGGTACTTGTCTGGACTGACTTTTCCCGCGAGGATGGTTCTCCAGTAGCCCTTTCTCCTCAATTTTCGCACCAATTTTTCTAGCGACCAACTGCGCTTTTCAACTAGTTGATTACAGGATAACGAGTTAATTATACCATGCTGCGTTCCTATTTTATATAATCCATCATCAGTTCTTTTCGTATCGATACCGATTAAGTTATGTGCATCGGCCTTGCTTCTGTTCACACTAGAAATAGGAATTATGACAGAAGTTCCTACAGTAAGTATAGAAAATTTTTCGTTCGACAGTTTTTTTATTTTCTCTGCTTGCGCCGAAAATCCTTTGAGCGCATTATTTTTATTGATAATCGTACTTCTTTGATTTGAACAAAGAACGCATAGAAGCAAATTTCCGTAACCTTCCGATACGCTCCTTGAACTTTTCTCAGCACAAATAGCATGCAAATAACTTGCCTTAAATCAAGGAATCTTGTCCGTTATGGTATCAATTTTGGATTATGTTAGTAAACAAAGTTTTATCATAAAAAACCGTGTTTTCAAATATTATGCATTACCATAGCTTCCTTACTCTTCAATGAAATGTATCAATATTATAGGTAGAACGATTCGTCTGGAATCAACACAACTTTTATAAACTTTTATATTCTCGCATAAACTTTAAATTATGAGAATGAGAACATTTTTACTATAAAAATCTATTTCGAAAATATATAAATTACCATAACTTCTGTAATCTTCAATAAAATGTATTATATTATAAGTCAATCGATTCATCCCAAACCAAGAAATCTTTACCATTCTTGTATCAACTTTGAATTATGTTAATGAAAAAAGTTTTACTATAAAAAACCGATTTTAAAATATTATTGAACATTGCATTTTTAAAAATGTTACCATTGCAAAGCTTCCTCTATGAGGGAGCAAAATTGTTTATAAATTGGTAATAATGATGTATAACTTGAAGAATATTTTTTTATAATAAAATAAATTAAAATCGTTTTTTCTGAGACTGAAGACGCCATAGTAGAATATTTTTCCCCCGATTTGTTTTTTTTTCAATGAGGTAAGATATTTTTATAAGTAATTTATGTTCCATACATTTTTATCAAAAATTCTGAATAATGAGGAGTTTCTGCAATTTAAACGTGAGAGTTAAGGGTCACAATTCAGATCCTTGTTGTTATGAGTGATAATTTTTTAATTTTCTGAATAATGAAATATAATAACGAATATTGTCTATTCGTTTTTAGTATTATTTGATAACTTCTACAATTTTTCTATTTTCTCTCACATGTGAGGGGCAGGGCTTAGTCAAAGACATTTCTTACGCAAGATATTTATAAGTATGCGAATTACGAAATAATGATAAGTGAATAAATCAAAAAGGGTCAACCACAAATTACGTAAGGTATTTTTCTTAACTCTATCACCCGCCCCCATATAAGATACCTTAAAATGTTATCTGGCCTCGCCCCCTCCTCCCAATTTTACTAACATTTAATAAACTTACGCAACGCACATACATATAAAATTTAATCTCTGTTAGTTAAAT
Source organism: Andricus grossulariae (assembly GCA_011634705.1). NCBI lineage: Eukaryota > Metazoa > Arthropoda > Insecta > Hymenoptera > Cynipidae > Andricus > Andricus grossulariae. The sequence goes on along the minus strand of JAABKJ010006162.1, from coordinate 6,725 downwards.
ACACGTGGAGACTTGATGAGATTAGTTTTAGAAAATAATTTTTTTTTTATAACGATAAGTATTTGGTTTTACAAACGAGCAATTATATAATTTCTTGATCGCCTAAAAGTTTGCAGTTTGAAATCAAAAAGGCCGCAATAGAAAATGAACTTTATTTTGTAAAACAAAGTCTTATTTTAGGGCTAGCTTCCGGTATTACATTAGGACTCAGAAAAACAGTCTTAAGTGGTACTAAAATGAGACCACTGGTAGGAACCCAGATTCATTTGTTTGACATTAAAAATAACAGGATGAAGATATCTTATGCAACAAAAGGACCCGAAAAAAATGATAACGTGAAAAAAGAGATCTCTAGTTTTTAGAGTTAAATTTCGGGTTAACTATAAATCTTTTTTGTTTGAAAATTGTAGTATTTGGTTCAAAATTTAATTATTTTGTTGAACATTGAACAATTCTGTTAAATGTTTAATTTCTATAATAAAAAATTGAACTGATTGTTTAAAAAATCCTCTAATATGAGCTTAAAAATTCAACAATTTCATTGCCATTTTTTTATTTTTTGCTTTGGAAATTCATTTCTTTTTGTTAAAATTTCATATTTTATGGTAGAAATTGCAACTGTCTGGTTAAACATTAATTTGCTTTGGTTAAAAATAAAATTTTTTGCTAAAAATTCACATTTTCAAGTTACAAATTATAGCGTTTCGTAGAAAATTTGTATTTTCGACTCGAAAATTCAACAATTTGGTAGAAAACTCAACTATTTTGTATTTTGTTCAAAATTTACATCCCAAGTAGTGAATTAATGCTCTTGATTCAGAATAAAACAATATATGGTTCAATACTTGTTACGAATTTTCATTTTATTATTATTTTTATTTATTTTTTTTCTATTGAAAATTAATCAAATACCGTGATCTTTTCAATAGTGTTTTATCGTGAAAATTTAGAAAAAACGGGACAAGGCATGATCTTTAAATTTGTGTTTGGAATTTCCGACGTCTATGCATCTGTTTGTAGTCATATAATGTCTACTTTCTATAAAGTTCTTGATAAAGTTGTTATTCGAATAATTCGAGAAATTAAATTTTAATAAACGACACACGTGTTATAATTTTTTGTTGATTCGTGATTATATTTTCTGAAACATCAAAGAATAATATTTGTATGCAAATTAGACGTGATATGTTTTCAAAAGTTTGACAGCAATTGAAATAATAAAAATTCTTAATTTCGTTATGCTGAGAAATCAAGATTAGAAAATCAGACACAATCATATTTACGAGATATAAACATCTAACTAATTTCATGATTACTGAGTGCGCATTAAAGTTGCTTTTATTTTTAAACGTTGTCAAGATTTTAGATAACAAATCTTGTCTAAGTAAATCTGATATAAAAAAAAAGAATCTTCCAAGTAGATTAATTTGCTACCAAAAAGGACGAATTTTGAACAAAATACATACATTTTTAACCGAAAAGTGGAATTTTTAACAACTTTCATCAATTTTCTACTAAATAGTTCAATTTTGTCACTGAAAAATTTCCATTGTTAACGCAAGAGGGAATAAATGAAACTTTAATAAAGAATTGATTTTCATTTTAAAAAAACGAGTTTGCTACAAAACAATTGAATTTTTAACAAAAAAGTTAATTTTCAACCAAGCAGTTAAATTTTTTAACAAAGTAGTTCGTCATATTTAAAACAATGTTTTATAGTGAAAAATTAGAAGAAAAACAGGACAAAATATAATTTCGAAAATTGGCTTAGGAATTTACAACAACCATGCATCTCTTTGTAGTCATGTAATTTCTACTTTCTGTGAATTTTTGACAAATGTGTCATTCGAATAATTCGATAAGTAATATCTAAAAACGACACACTTATTGAAATTTGTTATTTATTCGTGAATACATTTTCTGAAAAATAAAATAATATTTTTTGTGTACAAGTAAGACATAATACTTTTTCGAAAAGTGATAGCAATTGAAATAATAAAAAATTCTAAATTACGTCATTTTCAATAAACAAGACAAGAAAATGAGACTACAATCATGTTTTGCGAATTATGAATATTTACCTAATTTCGTCATTACTGATTGTGAGTGAAACTTTATTTTTAGGCCTTGACAAGATTCGGGATGAAAAATCTCGTATGAGTGAATCTGAAACTAAAAAAATATATATTTTGGAGAATATTCAAAAAATTTTTGAATTATGTTTTATCTTGTGATATTCTTATAATAGGAAGAACACAACGATATTATGTTTTTGATGAAACTGACGGAATACATTTTAAAGGATTATTTTATTCCCTTAGCTGTAATTTTATAGTTTTAACCCAAGAACAACAACGTGAACTTTTAGAGCACTACTAGCAACGTGGGTGGGATCCAACCCAACTTAATATTCCCTGTTATTTGTGCTGAATTTGAAATTCTGAAGGAGAGAGATGGCTGGTAATTCATTTCAGAGTAATAAAATATTGCTTTTCAATGCAAATTTTAATTACGAATGATGCTTGGTAGCAAATAATACTAGAAACAAATCTCTTCATGGACGAACAAAATCAAATACAAAACTTTTCTAGGAAAAAACTCATCGAAATCAAATAGTTATAAAAAACTTTCCTTTTGTGGGAAACAAATTTTTGTGAACAAAGTAGGTATCATGTTTCTGAATCGAATTATTCTGAAAGATCATCAGCATTCAGGTAGCCATAGCAAATCACTTTTTTATCCATGTGCAGCTTCATGTAATCAGAGCTTGGGTGGGATTCCACCCATACGTTGTTGTTCTTGGGTTCATTAAGGACTAAGCGAACCATACGTAGTAAATCTATTTTTTGACCAAATTTATAGAATTGTTATGGTTTTATTCCCAGTATTAGCGTCTGTCCATGAAAAATAATTTTAATTTTAAAAATTAACAGTTTCATTACGTAAATAAATTAGGATTGCTAAACATGTAAACACTTTGTAAAAGTGATAAATATCATTGTACATCATTTTCGACTTTTTTTTAAATACGCTGCAGTGCCGTTCATTTCCAAAGAATTTTGCCTGGATTAAGAATCCGAAGTCGAAAATATTTCATCAGATCACACTATTTTCAAAAACGGCTTCAGAAAGTAAAACAAGACGTTCTTGGCCATATTTGACATAATGTAGCGACCATTATGTCAAAAATGGTCAAAAAATGGTTTGTTTTCTACTTTTTGAACCCATTTCAAAAAAAATGTGACGTGATGGAAAATTTTCGACTTGGAATTCGTAATTTACGGAAAAAAAAACCTATGGAAATGACGCGACACTCTAGCGTAAGTAAAATCCTTGTTGGACAGTGTACTTTTTATTATTTCTCTCATAATATATGATTTTACAAAACTAAAACATTTTTTTAGAATTGATTGATTGATTTTATGGCTGTGTATACATTACCAATATTGATGAAAAAATTGTGGGTACTGGTAAAAACCATTTTTCCGTTACCGACAACTTTTTGACAGGTTTCTTAAAAAGCAATAGTCTAGGCAAATAACCGACTATTAATTTGAATTAAAATAATGTGTTATAACAAATATATAATATGAAAAGAAAACTTATAGTTGAAAATTGTTTTTTTTAACGAAAATATTAAAAAATGAAGTTTTGTCCCATGTCATAATTATTTTCGCAAATTTCCCATTAAAAATCGAAACCATTTTTGACTCTGTTACTTTATCCTGAATTATGAGTATTTGTATGTTTTTGATGTAAGTGAAGGAGTAATAATCAGTTTTCAAGAATGGTACGATTTATAATTATTATTTGTGTAATTTTCTATTAAATTTCTATTTATTCTGTTTCACGCAACTTGAACGTGAAAGAAGAAAAACAATTTCATATTACCTTCCATATTAATTATTAGTTGACAAGAATTAATATACTTAATGCCATGTCGCTTGAATTCTAGTCGATAAGACTTTTGATATTTATCAATTATATTCAATAAATACATTTCAAATTCGTCCTTAAACCCAAGACTATCCACGAAGTTTCGTTACAAATAATTGGAACAGAGTTATTTTTTTCTTGCTGAAAAAATGTTAATCATGGGAATTGAAATTACTTTTTAAATATTTTTCATTTGTATTTTAAATGTTTTCCCCTAAATTGAAACGTGGTTTCTGAAAAAATAAATTATTGATGAAACATTGGAAACTTTGATCACTTCAAGTGGTTGAGGAAATATTTTTTAATTTGAAAGCCTTTAAATATATTCAAAGCTTTTTCTTTCATTTTTAGCAAAATTCGTAGTTTTCATTCAGTTTTAATTAACAATGGCTTATATTATTCCTTGAACGATTATTCACTTCTTGTAACATTTTAGTGGGAATCATTGTATTTAGAAAGTGGTAAAGTTATTATTAATTATTTTCTTTGCAGATTGAAATGAAACTAAATATACATAAATTTTACGTTGAAAGAAACTAAGCTAAATTAAAATTTCCTAATTTATATTGAATAAAAAAGAAATGAATTGAAATGTCAGGGATAAATTGAGAAACAAAATAAGCTGCTGTTAACTAAAATTCTTTTAAAGTAAACAAATATTTTTGAAGAGCCTAGACATGAGACGTGGAAATATCTCTGATCATCTGACCTTACTCTTAAATGCCTGACAGTCAGTAAATTTATTATTTACGACTGATGTTATTACTTGACCACGGCAATGTGCACCAAAGATATTAAGAATTCGGCAGTAATGGTGTTGTCGTAAATTAAGTGTTTTTTTACATGTAAAAGAAAGTGTAAAATAACTTGCACGTTAAACTAAAGTACTCTGTTCTTGTGTAGTTCTTCGAGAACGTTTGGAAAAAGAGTTGAAGGTACGTCTACTTAGCATTAATTATGATAAGATCACTTTACCAATAAAATTCGAGATTTTTAGATTGGCCGCGGCTAGGTTCACCGATATTCATTGAGCGTAGCACAAATATTTAAGGTGAGCTCAGACAATTTTTAAAAAATTGTATATACCCAGGTGGAAATATTATATATAGTTTATATATAGTGTGAAGTTTTACATATAATATTCATTTGTTTTATACATTTTTTTATATACAACAAATGAATATTATATATAATACTTCACACTATATAGAAACTATATATAATATTTCCGCCTGGGTATAATATTGTAAGATTTCTATGCTGAATTTATGTATTGAGTTGTACATTTTTTTAAACTTCCATGCCTGGGTATTTATTCGCGAATACAAACCATTGGATAGTGTTCAATAGTTTTTTTGGCTAGAAATAATTTTAAGAATTAAATATAAGCATCTATAAATTATTTAATGTTTTCAACGCTGATCATTTGAAATTTATGTTTCAACGTAGCGTTTTAAAAAAGTTGCTGCTAATATTATTTAATGTCTCAAGACATTAAGAAAGAAGTTGAGATTCAACACCTAAATTTAGAGAGCTTCGAGGGTAAAAAGCAGGAGTTTTATTTTTTATTCATGAAAATTAACGTTGATTGGTTTTTACGAGTATAAAATCTGTTTTGGCGATTGTGAACTTTTAATATGAATAAATAAAATATATTCCACCTTAGCTTCGATAAGCTTTTATAAGCATTTGCCAATGGTTGTAACTTTTTTTGCTATAGATAGAAACCTTAGGGTTTCATCTTTAAGAACCTTGAGAATGAGAAGTGATATTTTAACATTTCATTTACGAAAATAATTTTAAAGGCCGTCTGTATACACAAAGATGCTGATGCAAACATGCTATGAGATTTTTTTCGCTCAAGTTTGATAATCGAATTGATGATATTTCAAACATACAGAAACAATAATTTTCTCAATTAATTTAAAAAATGGATTTGAAAAATAGTTATCGTTTTTATTTTAGGACAGGCAGTTTCTTTAAAGAAAATTATATATTGCTGAATTATAGAACATTTTATTACATCATTCTTTGCGAATCCATCTTTCTTTGGTTCAAAATTCAGCTATTTGGTCAAAAGTTAAACTATTTTCATAAAAATAATTTTTGTAGGGTGAAGATTCATCATTTTTATTGAAAATTCACCTCTGGTTGACAATGTAACTTCTATGTTGAAAATCAATTTGTTCACTAAAAATTTAACGCTTCTAGTAGAAAATTCAACTATTTTCTTGAGAATCCGTTTCTTTCTTGGTTAAAAAATAGATTTTTAACAGAAAATTTAACCATTCTATTTTTGGTTGAAAATTCATCCTTTTTGGATGGAAATTCAACTATTTGGATTAAAATTGATATTTTTAATTTACAAAACTGAACTAGTTGTTTGAAAATTTATTTACTTCGTAAAAAATTTATCTTTCCGTAGAAAATTGATCTTTATGTTTGAAATTGATCTTTCTGTACAAAATTCAACTATTCCAGTTTAATATTAATCATTTTAGTTGAAAATTCATCAGCTCGGTTGAAAATTAATTCCTTCAACTAAATATTTCAATGTCCATTTTTGATTGGAAATTTACCTTTTCTTGTTCAAAATTCAACAATCTGGATAAAAATTGGTCTTTTTTAATTAAAAATGCAACTATTTGGTTGAAAATCCACATAATTTGTTACAAGTCGATTCGTTTGGTAGAAAATTACCTTTTTCTTTGCAAGTTAATCTTCTTGTTTAAAAATTCTTCTTTTCGGTTAAAAATTCAAGTATTCCAGTTAAATATTTATCATTTTAG
>JAABKJ010006161.1:0-22252 GCA_011634705.1 Andricus grossulariae | reverse complement strand
CCTACAAAACACCAAGAGAGCACGTTTCAAGGCAGATGTTGAAATTTCTAAATCTAAAATTTGCGTAGCAACATAATTAATAAATAAAATTGAACCATTTTCAAAAAATTGGTAAGAAGCAATAGTAGAAAGAATTAAATTGCAACAAAAAAATGTTCAAATAAAGTTCTTTTATAAGTTTTAAAATTATAAATATTATAATTAATCATAAAAATTAAACCATTTTCAACAAATTTGTAAGAAGCGATAGTAGAAAGAATTAAATTGCAACGAAAAATGTTAAAATAATGTTTTTTTGTAAGTTTTAAAATTACTTCGTTCGAAAAAAAAGGAATGTCAACTACCTTGAAATAGAAATCTTCAAATTTGAATAATTTGCAATTCTATATTTTCAAAATTGAAGAGTCTTCAATTTGGCTTTTTCGAAATTGTGGAAATTTGAATTGTACATTCTTAACATTGAAGAGTTTTTACTTTTGAAAATTTACAATTAAAAATTATGCATTTATACATTTACGATTAAAGAAGTTGTAATTTTAATTATTTACATTCGAAATTTCTTAAATTTGCAAGATTTAGAATTGAAAACTTCACTTTTGATCTTCAAAATCATTCAAACTTAAGATTATTTCTTTATACATTTTTATAATTGAAGGGTTTTCAAGTGCCAATATACAAAATAAGAGAATTTCAAATTACACATCGTTAAAATTAAAGAATTGGTCATTTTAAATCATTAAAATTGAACTATTAAATAAACTTTCAAAATTGCCTCAAAATATTAATGTTGAAAATTATTTAATTTTCAATTTGCATTTCTATATTTTAAAAATTCAAGAATTTTCAATTGTAACTCTTCAAAATTACAGAACTTTGAAGAGTAAACTTTTTAAATTGAAGGGCTTTTAATTTTGACAGCTTAAATTTAAAATTATGCAAGTTTTAAGTTTAACAATATAAAAAGCTCTAATTTTGATGATTTATGTTAGAAATTTCTTAAATTAAGAAAAAGGTTTCAAATGTAAATCTTTACAATCGAAATATTAAGAAAAAAACATTGAAATTTCAAAGATATTCAACTGCAAATCTGGGAGATGAACGATAAACATTCAAAGCTAAACAGGTTGGCGAATTTTCGATTCTGCACATCTTCAAAATGGATGAGTGTCGAAAATGGAACACCATATCCCACACTAACTTAATCATTTTTTTCTTTGATTCACTCAGAAAACGATTTGGTTGAATCAAAAAATTTGTGTTGGTTCCACCATTGTTGAACCAACTATTTTTTTGGTTTTCTAACTAAATCATATGGTAGATGGAGCATTTGGTTGATTCAACAAAAAAAATGGACTTGAACAGTCAAATATTTTGTTGAATCGACTCAAACTTATTTTATTCAACCAAATTTTCATGAATATCCAAGAAAACAGTTTGATTCAAGAAATTTTTTTTCTTAGTGTTCTAATTCTTTCCGCGATAAAGGCTTCTATTGAATTGAAAGTTAGAGATTACTGCAACCTCATTAGAATAAAAATTAAATTAAAACTGTATAAAAACCAATGTAGCTATTTTAATATGTATTTTAGTTTATGATTATTAGTTATATTTCAAATCACTTTAAATTGAAACATCTACTTTGATTCAATAATTTATTCTCTCCTGCTTGCATTTCCTGTCTTGCAAATTAAATCTCAAACAATGTTTGGATGACTTTATATTTTGAGGAATGAGTAATTGAATATGATCTATGGACAATGATACGATATGACGGTGGTAACCGGCCTAAATATAAACAGGTGCATTAAATCCAAAAGAGACAAGAGACCTCACGGGTTGAGGCAGCAAAATTATGCACAAAAACACACAAGCATCCGTATTACCCACATCATATAGGTTGCAGAGATTCGCAGCACGAGTGCCTTTAGTGACACAAACGCACGACCTTATATGTATTCATATCTCCATACATGAAACACAAATATTCTTCCATTCGTGTGAGCAAATACGCAAACTTTCGTAGACATCTCGTACACGTATAGGCGTAATTATGTATGAATGTGCAAAACTGTTGTCGCCACATCCTGTCCGAGCTCTTGCATTTTTCATTTCGTACGCTTAGCCATGCACGTGAGCCGCTACGCGTTGCGTGAATTTACATTAATGTGCAATTAAAAGAAATAGACACGGAAAAAGGACTAGAAATGAACTAATTTCATACCGGAACAATGAACTCAACATCAGTTGTCAGTATTTATGAAAACATGAAGAACTGTATATTTATAACTCCAAGATATTTATAACTAGTAGTGCATTTGATCGAGTCGATACGAGAAACGATCAATATTTTTTCAATTCTCGGTTTAATATACGATACGATAATATCACAGAAAAAACAAAGTGTGAATTAAAGACTCATTTCAGGGTACGATGTAACTGTAACAAAAATTACACATTTCGTACTCAAAGTCGGAAAGATATTCGAATCAAAACCAAGGTAAAGTAAACACAGTTCTAATTCTACCTGCAACACAATGTATTCGTACGTTTTTATTATGATCGGCTAGTAATAGTCGAGCGATAGCGAGGGGTTTACAGCTTCGATTTTTTGTGTACTATTCGTGATTACAATATTACAGGATTACTTGAGATTGCAAGAGATTACACGGGACTACACAATATTACATGAGATTACATGAAATTACATGAAATTACACAAGATTAAAAGATTAAATAATATTACATAGGATTACATAATATTACACGGGATTACATAATATTACATTGGATTACATAATATTAAATGAGATTACATAATACTACATGGGATTACACAACATTATACAAGATTATAGGTATTACTCGGGATTACGTAGAATTTCAAAAGATTACATGGTCAACATGGTCATTAGATGGTAAATTAAAGTTTGAACACCCCCAGGCGGAAATATTATATATAGTTTATATCTAGTGCGAAGTATTATAAATAATAAATGCAATTTTATATTATAAAAATTCAAGAATTTTCAATTGCAACTTTTCAAAATTACAGAACTTTGAAGAGTAAACTTTTAAAATTGCAGAGCTTTTAATTTTGACAGCTTAAATTAAAAATTATGCAAGTTTTAAGTTTAACCATATAAAAAGCTCAAATTTTGATCATTTATGTTAGAAATTTCTTAAATTAGGAAAAAGGTTTCAAATGTACTTCTTTTTTCACAACTTTAAAAATTAATAATCAATATTCACAAAATATTGATTATCGACCATGTAGACAAAAAACATTAACATCATATTATTTAAATTATTCACTGGTCAAAAACTATAACATCAAATAATATCATATATAATACTTCACACTATATATAAACTATATATAATATTTCCACCTGAGCCTCTAAAGGAATTTTCAAGAAATAATTTTCAGCCAATAAATTTTTATTTTAATCCCGCCAAACCACCTTGCATTGTGTCCGGAAAATGTCCCAAAAAATGCAAAAGACCAGTTTTATGTAAAATTCATGTTAAAGACGGTATTTTTTTTAATTTTGTCTTAATTAATTATTTATATTTGATAAGTTACAAGTTTAGAAGTATTTATGATCTAGTTTTTAATAGCTTAAACAATTATGATTTGTCGAAAACTTTTTTTTTTGTCTGTAAGTCGTAAAAAGTTATTATTTTTCGGTACAAATGATGCAGCTGATGATTTTCAAGAACAATATTTTCAACTTTACGTATTTAGTAACACAATTAGCGAATATTAATAGTAATATTTTTTTAGGGTATTTGGCAAATGATTTAACAATTTTTATTTGTTTAAACAATTTTCTTATCCTGCAAATCGTGAAAAGTTATTATTTCCTGAAATTAATAGCGCATGTAACAAATGCTGCAATGCTAAAAGATTTAAAGAAAAATATTAACTAAATTTGACTAAAATTGTACGAATCCTTCTTCTTTGTAGAGTTGACCAAAAATTGAACCTGAACGGCAGCAAAGTCTATGGCTTATTGTCTCTGTTTATTAAATAAAAAAAGTATCTTCAAAAACATAAACTCAAAGAAAGTAAAATTGTATAACAAAATTGCACACAAAGTCTTAAGAAGAAGTATGTTTCCAAAAATCAGTTTTTTTATTTGTGGGAAATACGTGTTAAACTTAACGGGGCTTGTGGAATCTTTAAATATTAATTTGTTCAACAAAAAAATTCTTTCGATTCGAAAAATATGAATGATTGAAAATTCCCAGAAAGAATTTTTCAATGCGTTTTTGCTGAATCAATTTTTCAATCAATTGAGGTATATAGCAAAAATATGTTTCCTAATCTTTCAATTTTCTATTCCCGTATTCTGGAATAGGCTTGACAAAACAAAGTCCCTGAAATAAAACGAGTGTTATTAAAGAATTTTGAAATTTTGACTTTGTTAAAGTTGTTCCTTTCGACTTAAAAATTCGGAATCATGTATGTTTAGGTACATATAGCAAAAATACGCTCCTTGATATTTCAATTGTCTATTTCTTATTCTGAATTAGGCTTTATTAAAAATGACCTAAAAGAAAACTAAGTGTTATTAAATAATTTTGAAATTTTACTTCTGATAAAGTTCTGTCTTTCGACTCAAAAATTCGGAATCATGTATGTTTAGATACACATAGCAAAAATATGCTCCTTGATATATCAATTGTCTATTTTCTTATTCTGTATTAGGATTTCTTAAAAATGACCTAACAGAAAATAAAGTGTTATTGAATAATTTCTATATTTTATTTTTGAGATAATCCTATGATTAGGTATAGCAAAAATATTCTCCTTGTTCATTTAATTTTCAATTTCCATATTCTGAATTAGATTTGATGAAAAAATGACATAAGAGAAAACAAAGTGTCATTAGAGAATTCCAAAATTTTATTTCTGACAAAATTTTTTCTTTCGATTTATAAACCGAACCATGTATTTTCAGGTATACAACAAAACTATGTCTCTTGAACCTTGATTTCCTATTTCCGTATTCTGGACTAGACATGCAAAAAAAAAAATACGTTGATAATTTGGAACGATTTCAATGAACCATTGTAAGATATTTAGAATGAAAGAGATAAATTATTGGTATTCCTAATATACTTTTTTCCAATGAATAAAGTGATTTTAGTCCGGCTTTCAAATTTGCATAAGTAAGTCTTGAGTGGTTATACACATGTGAGTTGTGCGTCATTTACAAGGCTGATCAATAACTCCCACTTCCACTCAAACTATCAGTGAGAAAGATCTCAAGTTGCCTTCCTATCTTGAAGTTTCCCCCCCCCCCCCAACCATAACCAACCCCTAACTACGTTTTCGCAAGTAGAACTAAATGCAGAAAAGCAATGGGGTTTGTGATGGCATTCACTCACACTTGTAAAAAACAGCAAACAAAAGTCTTCTCCTTATGTACATTGTAGAAGGAAAAAGCACTTTCATCAAAGAATGAGATCGAATTCTCATTTCCTGTGAAAAGAGGAAAAGAGATCTAGTTTTGTGATCACTCTGCGATGAACATGTAGTTTGCTGAACATTAGCTCATCGCAGTCAATTTAGAAAGCCAAAATTCAAATACAATACCAGGCTTGCAAAAATCCCAATTTGGAAATTTCTATTGCCCTAACTTTTCCCTGACCAATATTTTATTTTCACTGACCGTTATAAAATTTTTTATCAGGTATGAAAACATACATTATAACTAACAGGTATTGCATTTTTCATAAATTAGATTAACTTTGAATTAAATAATTGATTTTTTATACAAAAAGAGTAATTTTCAACAAAGAAGAATTATTTTCAAAAAAGTTACATTTTTAACCAAAGGCATGAATTTTCAACCCTAATAGTTTCAAAAAAAGCTAAATTTTGAATCAGAAATGGAATAGTGAAATTTGCAGTTGTAGCAATTAATTTTCAACAATAAAAAAACTGAATTTTCAACAAAATAAGTGAATTTTCAACAACAAAATTTCATTTTCAACCAACAAATGGAATAATTAGATTTTCAGTTTAAAAAATTAGTTTTCAACCAAATTAAAACGAATTTTCAATAAAATGTTAAAATTTTCAACCGAAGAAAGAAATTTTTAACCGAAATGATGAATCTTCAACAACAAAAATTAATTTTTATCCAAATAGTTCAATTTCCTACCAAAAAGATGAATTTTACAACAAAAACGACAAATTTTCAACAAAATACATGAATTTTCACCTGAAAAGATCATTTTTCAACCAAAAATAAAATACAAATAAATTTCCGACAAAAAAAGGTTTAACTAATGAGATTACTTTTCTTCCAAAAAAGATGAATTTTCAACAAAACGCATCGATTTTCAACCGAGTAGTTGAATTTTGACCAAAAATATTACACTATTACCAAAAGAACTAATTTAAAAAAAATAGGTCTATTTTCAACCAAAGAAATGGATTTTTAAACATGAAGATAAATTTCCAACCCAGAAGATTGATTCTCTACCATACGAAATTTTTTTTGGCAAAATACATGAATTATCAACCAAATAGTAAAGTTTTTAACAAAAAATGGAACATTTAGTTTTCCATTATAAAAAATTATTTTCAATAAAAAGACAATGAATTTTCAACAAATTAGTTGATTGAATTTTTAAACCAAAAACAATAAATTTCAAAAAAAAAGTTGAATTTTCAACCAACCTCTTTCAGTCAACAAAGAAAAAAAATCATCCGAAATGTTGATTTTTCATGTAAGAAAGACGAATTTTCTGCAAAACAGTTCAATTTTTAAACCGAAAATACAAATTTTAAATAAAAAGCAGTTCACTTTCTACCACATAGTTTCAATTTTTTTCCAAAATAGTTCAATTTTCAATAAAAAGTGACTTTTTACCAAAATTGTTGAATTTTCAACAAATTAATAATCTGGGATCTAAATTATTTCTATTATAAATATTGCTATAAAAATGTTTTTTTTTTAATATTAATTCGCTTCAAACTTCAATAACAAAGGTTTCTACAATTTATTGCGATATGATTTTTCTTTTAAAAGTCACCCTGGGCTTTGATATCAATGGCCTTTCTTTCTTTCGTTTCTTTATGTTTGTCCATTTTATTTTATTTTCACTACTTTCTTCTTTTATTTCCGCTTCTTTTATACTCGCCCTTCATTTTAAACGTACTTACATCGCCAGAAACTATTTAATTAAAACTCGCCTTTATATAAAATGTCCTTTCCACTTTCCTCTATTCACTTCTAAGATTACGTATTTTACTGAACTAGAACATTTTGCATGCTACGCGCGCACTAATTATCCTCTATTTAGAGAAAAAAAATTCGGTTCACTTTTTAGGAAAGTGACAGGATACATTTTTTAAATGGATTTTACAGAAAATCCCATATGATTTTAGATGGTTTTATGTAATTTGCAGAAGCTCCTCTAATTATAGCGAAAAAATTCCAGTAAATTCAATATATGTGACAAAATTTATTTTGAAGTTTGTATACAGTTCTTTAAAATTATGATATTAGTACTTTCAATATTTTCTTAAATATTTAAAAACATACAAAATTCATTTTCAAGGTATTTTCGGAAGAACTATATTCATCTATTTGAATTTGATTCGAATTTTCCATAAGATTTCATTAACCATGTTTGAAAAATGGAGATTTGTAAAAAAAATGTTGCCTTTTCAAATTATAACCCAAGTTTTGTTTTGCTAATTTAATTTGTTTAATTTACGACATTTCTGAAAAATGTCAAATTTCAGTACTAAAATAAAAAATATCTATCACATACCCACCTTCAATCTCATGAAATTAAATACAACATTTCAGAAACAATATCTTCAAAGCAACTTTTACCATCAACATATATGCAAATTTAAAACCAGTAATTAAAAAAACGGGCTATTCTCAAAAACGGCTCAGGCGATGAATTTAAGTTTAATTAAAAAATGTTCTTGGGAAAACATGGAACCATAATGAACCAAAAAATCCCAAAGTAAACACTTTTCATTTCAAGTTAGTTCAGCTCCACCATGGCTTGTGTTTTTTTTTAATTTTGATTTTTAAGTATAGTAATATTATACAGGGTGTCCAAAAAGTCCCGGGACGGCTGAATATTTCCTCAGGTAAGATATTTTTCAGGAAGGTCAAGGTCATTCTTGAAGTAACTTTCAACGAGAAATTCAATGGTGACCTTTATTTTGATCTGGACCATGACCTTCACCGTCATTTCAAGGTCAAATTGATTTTTTCAAGTGTTAACCCCTATTTTTACCCCGGGAACCGAGAGAGCGGAAAATTTTACGTCCAGAGATGACCTTGACTAATCGAAAATTTGACCTTGGAAGGTCATGGCAAGGTCAAACAGCGTAAAGCAGGATGACTCGATTGGCATGCATTTTTGAAGAAAATGTTAAATGCAAGAGTTGTAGCATTTTCTACCCCCGATCGATTAGTGACCTTGACATTGACTTTGACCTGGACCTTTACCAGGACATTTTTTCTCAAAATACATGACAGTCGAGTCATTCCGCTGTGTCTTGTTTGACCTTGCCATGACCTTCCCAGGTCAAATTTTCGATTTGTCAAGGTCATATATGGACGTAAGATTTTCCGCTCTCTCAGTTTCCGGCGTCAAAAAGAGATTATAATTTTTGAAAATCAATTTGACCTTAAAATGATCGTGAAGGTCATGACCAAGATCAAAATAAAGGTCATCATTGAATTCCTCGTTGAAAATTCCTTTCAGAATGAACTTGACCTCCCTGAAAAATATCTTACTTTCATCTTATTTTCATTGCATTATTTTAATGGAAATAATTATTTTTGGGAATCGAAGCTATCCAAAAACGGTACATTTGTGCATGTTCATTTAAAAATTTGGACTCATTTTTACATCTTGATCCTGTAATATCAACAATTTAATTTTAAAACTTGACACTTTGAAGGTTGTCTATATTTTTCGGGATGAATATTGAATACCTTTTAGGAAGAAAATTGGAAAAATCGAGAATTTACAGGGTATTTCAAACCATTCTTGCTCTAATCGCCCTGTAAATTTCACGTGCTTTGAGTGAAATTGTATAAATCTACTTCCAACATCACTTCCGTATATAACTTAAAAAATTAAACCTTTTTCTTCTATGCGATAAGTTTTTTATATGACTATAACACTGTTCATTTTGTACAAACAAGGCTTTACATAGTCTGAATAAATTATTTTAAAAATTCAGCATTTTCCAGCTTCGAAGATATTAAAATAACGAACATTTACCAATTTTATGTTTTTATGCTCGTACCAAATTTCCAAACCTCGAAATAGCAATTGTTTAGCAATTTTCAAAATCGTCTTTTTGGGTCTTTTATGATACTAAAAAAACTAAAAGAAAGGTATTCTCTAAAAATTCATTAGTTAAACATTTTAATCGGTAAATTTGCAATTACTGACAATTTTTGTAAAGAAAATTAAATTAACCAAATACTTTCAAATTAAAATTTAACGCTGCAAAGAAAGCCAACTTCAACCTGGTCGTAACCAAATGCCATACCTCAAAATAGCAATTTTGGAGGAATTTTCTAAAATTAAATTTTAGGCTCAAAAACCCTGGTACTAACACGAATTTTATAGGATGATTGGATGAAGCACTGGCTCAAAAATTCTGTAAATCTAAAGTGTTCATTTAAAGAGAATTTTTCCATAATACAGGATCAATGAGTAAAAATTAAGGTCAAATTTTGGATAGAATAAGAAAAAGTTAACCTTAGGGGATAATTTTTGGTTTTCAAACATAATTATTTCAAACTAAATAAGGCATTACAAACATTGAATAATGGCACATTTTCACCTGCTGTAAAAATAACATTTTTGATTGATATTTGAGAATAAATAAGTTACTTTTATCATGCACTTAAACGTGACAGTTTTAAAATACCCAATCGGCATTGCGGAAAAACGAAAACAATGCTTGCGCGATTTTCGTGACACATCCATTATTCAGAGAAGGATTTAGTTACTCCTATAAATTCGAGCCTTAGGTATTGGAAATTGAACATTAACGATATCTCCAAAACTGCCCCTTATCTTTGAAGTACGGTACTCAGATTCCCACTTAATTCGTTTTATCACTCTTTCATCGTCCCTTTTCTAATCTTCCCTTAAATCGTTGACTGCCTTTATACGAGTAGTCACTTGACCTATTTGTTCCATCAGCTCTCATCATCTGCAAATTGCTTTTTTCGCAGCTTATCAAATATCAATACAAATATTTTTCTACCAAACTCAAAATCCTTATTATTTCTCTTTAGGAACAAAAAATATATATATTTCGCAATGATCCAAATCTGTACATTTTTTACGCCTATACATGCCTTTCTGTTTCATTTTTCTCCTAGTCCGGCAAATAGGGACAATTTTATAAGTGCATTGTGCAAATCGTGTCAAAAGCATTTTTTTTTATGTATATGACATCCAAAAAATATTTTGGGGTGTCAAATACATAGAAAAATGACAGAAAATTCCATAAATGGAAAGGGACTCGAACCCCTGACAGTGCATCTGCTCGGATCAATGAGGCAAAGCCTTCATTCGCATGACCACTCTGCCCCTTTATGTTCATTCCTATTCACTTTATTTACAGAATACATCTATAATGATTAATTGCAGAGAAAGTTTCTCATAGTTTATGATCGACGTCTGGCCTTTTGTACTCTTTTATATAACTCTTCTTTTGCTAGTGTGTAAAAAAAGCTAAAATTGTGTAATGACGCGTGAATAGAACATTTGCACTCACGCTTGATGAAAAGTGCTATTTAAAGATGTTTTCTTTCACTCAGAAGCTGTTAGTTTAGCTTCTGCTTTTATTTGAGTCATTATGATTAAACGAAGGTTGTGCAAGTAAAAGGAAAAGTTTAAACTAACCTACGTTTGCAAATAGTCAACTAACGGTTCAATATATGGATGAAAATAAAAAAATTGGAATAATTCAATTCTGAATTGAATGGCAAAATACCGCTGCGAAGTACTATAGATGTATTTTTATGGGTGTGTTTATTTGTGCCCATTTTCTGAGCATTTTGCTTCCTCATAGGTATCAAATAAATTTGCTTCCTAATAGAGGGAGGGTTTTCTTTAAAAAAAGAAAAAACTGGATAGGGGAGATCAGAAAATCAGAGAGCCCATCAACATGTCAATCGATGTGTTCTGTTCCAATTCACAACTTTTTAACTTACGGTAGTGTTATCTTCCAAATTTAAAAAAATGTTTACTTCATACAAACAATGTAAACTTTTTTTAAACTAAGTCGCTATTGATTAATCAAGAATGGTTGTCGAAAGTTCGTGAATAGATTAATCCACGCGTCTCGCAGACGCGAACAATTACATAAAATATGGTACTTTTATATTCCTAAT
This sequence comes from Andricus grossulariae, assembly GCA_011634705.1. Taxonomy (NCBI): domain Eukaryota; kingdom Metazoa; phylum Arthropoda; class Insecta; order Hymenoptera; family Cynipidae; genus Andricus; species Andricus grossulariae. The sequence goes on along the minus strand of JAABKJ010006161.1, from coordinate 10,841 downwards.
ATAAAAAAATTCCCCTTCTAGAAAGTAAATAATTTTGTTAAAAAACTAAAAAAACGATATTGGTAGGTTATGGTAGGTCACAAAAGGTTCTTCAATTGGGCAATCGATGCGTCTCGAATACGCGCACAAATATATCGTATGCATTGCTTTTGTATTCGCAGTATGAAAAAAGTTCTCATCACAAGAAGATAAACAATATATTTTTTTAATTTCTAAATCTGTATGGCTAGACCATAAGAGGTCATGGAAGGTACGTCAATAGATCAATATGAGAAATAAGTTATTCTCATATAAAAAAACACCACGTTTTTTAAACATCGTAAATCGGTACTGGTTAAAAATTTTCAAAGAATTTCTAAGGATTCGAAGGAATTTTCAATAGATTTGAATCATTTGAAGGGATTTCAAAAGTATTCCAAGGATTTTAAATATTTTAGGGTATTTTAAAATATTCCAAGGAATTTTTAAGAGATTTAAAGAATGTCCAGAAATTTCCAAGGATTTTAATGATCTTAAGGAATTTAAAGGAATTTGCATGCGGTTATAAAAAATGTCCTAGAATTTCGGAAGATATGAAAAAATTTTATATGACCTATATGGTTTTAGGATATTTTAAAAGATTCCAAGGGATTTTTAAAGGATTTGAACTAGATCTGTGCATTGTTCGGTTTTTAAAATCATTTTCAGGTGTTTTAAAGGCTCTCAGGATATTTTGATAAAGTTTGTTGGATTTCAGGAAATATCATTAGCATATATGAAATTTCACAGGACTTATTTATCCTCATAATTCTTGTTTTGGTCATAATTTTAAATTGGAAGTTAATTACATAAATTAATTTTATTGAAGATTTAATTCATTTCATATTTTGATGTTTATTTATTAATATTATATGTTTAGAAATCATTTTCATGTTGAAAAACATTATACTGAAAGTGAAATATTACTTCGAGTTTATTTAAAATAATTTTTACACTAAAAAATAAGAGGAATATCGATTATTTTCCATTTTGCCATTAACTTAATTGGTTCCAAATAACTTTTGTGTAAATGTTTTTTATTAATGCTTTCTTCGTAAAGTCACCTTCATAATATGCTTCTTCTAATAATAAAGCCGTGTTGCCGTTTTAGTAAAATACAGACAATTTAAATGTAATTCTATTTTCCTTTCTTGACCAATATTCAACAAATAAAAATTATTACTCAGCTTAAATGTGAAAATTAAACGTATAAGCCATAAAGTTAATGAAAAACTGTTTTGTTACCGGGTGACATAAAAACTCGAGGACATTTCAAAATTGACTATAACTCTTAAACTATAATTGGAAACGATAAAAAGCTTTATTTTTTAATTCTGCAATTAATTCTGAAAAATACGTGTAATGAAAAATCAGACCTTAAGCTTTCTTTTAAAAGATAAAAGGCCACACATTTGAAAAAAGGTTGTCAGATACACGTTGGGGGATGAAAGTTACTCATATTATCGATTTGATTTTGATTTTTGGTAGAGTCGAATATCTAGCCTTTAAACTCGACTTTCAAAAAAGCGGCTGAACTCTGGAGGAGGTTTTCTGCAGTTTTCCTCTCCCTTGGTCAAACATCAAAGTAAATGCCAGTACTTCTCATAAAGTTGTATGCAGCAGCGGGTTATCACTGGTTGTGAATAAATCCGTACAATAATTCTAAGCCCACGTTAGTAAATGAAAAATTTTGACAGGCCAGAGAAGTGGAGACGCCTGACTCTATATGTACTCATGCTAAAGGATAATAGAAAATTATTTTTTGAAACACAAGCTTATAATATTCCAGGGACATGATATTATCAACTTTTTAATTTTCTCCCATATACTTATTTTTTCATTAAACGTTAGTCCACGAAATACAGAACTCGGGAACTATTTTCCATTCCTTTAGACTGTATTAGCAATTACATGAAAATGACATAATCAATTGACAGAATAAACTATAAGATAATTTATTCGTGCCTTTAACTGTGTACTTCTGGCTAATTTTCACAAACAGGAAGAGCAAACAGAGTGTAGTAAAAAGAGTGGGAGGGCCGACGCAAGCAGCAGTCATAAATTTCAGAATCATTCGCTGTTTTATGGTCGGCCCTCATATAAATGTCGGCCTAATATGGGCCTAAGCCAGATTATGCGAATTAGTATAATAATTTCGGTGTTCGAAAGTGATTAAGAGGCCAACGATGTCAGCTAACACGTAATTTAAAAGAAAAATCGTAAAACGGGGCTAAGCGGAACAAGAAACGGGGAAAGCGGGACACACAAAATCTTGAATTTTCTGGTTGAAAAATGGATGCAGATCCCGCAGGGTAACCTCGGATAATACTGTTTTCTTAAAATGAAAAGTGGATGTCCTACTTACGTTATGGTAAATTAGAAAAAAATTATCGAAGTGCTTATGACAACCGCGCATTCCCCGACTTTGCCTGATATTTTCAAATTAAAAATTTTAAATGTCGACTTCGTTTATTTATTTAAACCAAAAAATATGATTTTTCTACTATAAAAAATGAACTTTCAACAAAATATTAGATTTTTCAAACAAAAAAGATTAAAATTCGAACAAAAGAAAGTTAAATTTTAAACCCGGTAAATGGAATTTTCATCAAAGAGATGTATTCTCAACTAAAAATTAAATAGTTCATATTTTAGAAAACTAAATGATAGGCAGTTCAAAATAATCCAATTTTCAAACAGAGTTGAGAATTTTCAATAAAATAATTAAATTTTTAAGAAAATAGCAGAATTCTTAATAAAGTAGTTCAATCTTCAACCTACAAAAGTTGAGGTTTTAACCGAGAAGCTTACTTTTCTACCAGAAAATACGAATTTTCAACAAAATGTGTGAATTTTCAAACAAATAAACAAAAAATGGAAGATTTAAATTTTCAGTAAAAAGATGCATTTGAAACACAAAAAAAAAAGCACATTGTTAGCAAAATAGTCCAATTTTCAACCAAAAAGATTCATTTTCATCTAAAATGAGAAGCCTGCAACCAAAAATTGTTGCAAAACATTTTCTGAAAAAAAAAACTTTTAACCAATAAAGACAAATTTTCAACAAAAACAAAAAAAAAAACAATTTTCTACAAAAGAGTTGAATTTTCAGCCCAGTAATATTGATTTTCTACCAAAAAAACGAACTTTCAACCATATTCATATTTATCCAAAGAGATGAATTTCCAACTAAAATGATGAATCTTCAACAACAAAAATGAATTTTTAACAAAGTATTTCAAGGAATGAAGTTGATACAAATTATAGAACTTTTAGGTCGAAAGATCAATTTTCCGTAAAAAAGTTGAATTTTCAGCCCGAAAGTATGAATTTTCAAAAAAAAATAATTTTCAATCAAAAAGTTGCACTTTTAACCAAAAAAGAGGAAATTTCATCCAAGATGATCAGTTTTCTACGAAAAAAAGATTTATTTTCAATAAAAAAAAAAAATCAATGTTTAACAAAAACTGGTAAAGTTGCATTTTCAGTTAAACAACTTAATTTTGAAAAACAAAATGAATTTTCACAAAACAGTTACATTTTCAAAAAAAGGGTAGTTAAGTTTTCAATTTAAAACAATGAATTTTCAAAACTTTTTTTTTTCAAAACTGTGTCTCAAACATATATATATTTTTTTGTATAATTTTTAGCGAAATTTATTACTGTTGTGTTTCCTCCGCATCCCACCACCGACATAAAGCTATAACCTCTGACGCACACATGCCATAAAAGTGAATGGAATTTTTATGAATTATTCCTAAACTTTATTTATGTGCTAATTTATTAAATAGTATCATAATAGCAAAATTGAAAGAAAATGATTCATACTTAAAACTTCTAACAGTATACAAATTTTTGTTTTTAAATGTTTCGCAAATTGAGAAAAAGTATGATAAAAAACTATAAATAAAAAACAACGAAATTGAGTTTCTGAGGGAAATATCTCTGAAAATTGCGAGTATGCAAAGCATATTTTATGCACGACCTTGTATTTCACGTAAAAAGCGAAACGTACAAAGTATGTATAGCATCAGGATAAATAATGACATTTCATCTTCAAAAAGGTGCACTTTTGTTTTGAATTATTAAACAATCTAGAATGAAAATTGGATCCAGTTCTGTTTTGAGTGTGTTTTGGCTTTCAAAAATAATTATTTTATTTAAATAATACAATGAAAATATTTAAAAATGGTAATTTTTAACCTGTTGCAAAAATACAACTTTTGATTGATATTTGGTAAAGAAGTTACTTTTGCTCATGTCAAATACAGATTTTAATTATGCTGAATATGTCTGGCTTTGGTTAAATAATAAATTTTTTAATTCAACATTAAGGCAATCATTAAAAAATGGCACAAGCCTTAATTTTCAAAGCAGCCCAATTTAAAACAAAACTTCAAGCCTTCAAATTTAAAATAATAAAAATGTACTAAAAATTAAGTTGTTTAATGATAACTCTTCATCAATGAGAAATATTATATAAGAATTGAAGATAAGAGCCTAGATTATTATCAAGGACGTATAATATTTTAATTACACTAGTATACTTTTATTTGTATAATATTTCTTGACTTCAAATAATAATTTGAAGATTAATTCTAAATAATTAAATTTTACACCTTCATTGAAGTTACAGCAGTACTACTGATAAGAATAAATTTTAAGCTTTAGAGCAAGCTTTAACTAGAAATACGTGTTTCGCCAATCCGAGTACCGGGAAACTGTGATAACTAGTTTCCGTCTACTCGTTTTGTTATCAACCTAACTTCCGGAAAATGGTGAGAGAACCTTAAATAAATTTTGAATGTATATGCAAGACATTAAGTAACTACATAAGCACTCATTTCTGTGATGGGCTGCACGATATTGAATGAAAATCTTAATAATAAATTAGAGAAATTTATCGAAGAAACTTGAGTACTAAGGAAATTTTGGTAGTTGAAATTTGAACCATTTCCTAGTTTTCGAGAGCAATTAGGCTTTTCTTCTGTAATTACACGTAGCATGTTTTGAAAAATAGTTGACTTTTAAACCAGAAAAGAAAAATTTTCGACAAGAAAGTTAATTTTCAACGAAATAGTTGAATTTTCAGCAAAAAAAGATAACTTTTCAGCCAAAAATGCAATCGTTAAATTTTCTATTTCAAAAACTAATTTTCAGAAAAAAAAGAATTTTCAACCAGTTTAATTCAACTAAAAAAGACGAATTTGAAAAAAAAGGTTGAATCATGCAACAAAATTATGAATTTTCAGCAAAAAATATTAATTTTTTACTCAAATAGAAGAATTTTCGACAAAATACATGGGTTTTGTACCAAATAGTTTAATTTTTAACTTGTAAAGTAAAAATTTGCAACAAAAAATGGAACAACATGTTCAGATAAAAAAATCAATTTTCAACAAACAAAAAAAAATGAAGTTCCAACAGAATAGTTCAGTTTTTAAATAAATAATTTAATTTTTGACCAAAAAGTAGAATTTTCTACTAAAGTAGTTTAATTTTTAACCAAAAATACGAACTTTTATTAACTCACAAAGAAACATGTAATAGTTAATATTTCAACAAAAAAAGAGTTCAATTTTAAATGAAAAACTATTCAATTGAACCAAAAAATTTTCAACAAAAAATTTGAATCCTCAACCGAAACAGATCAATATTTGGCCAAGCAGTTGCATTTTTGATCAAAAAGGATAAATTGTCAATGAAGCACATATTATTTACCCAAAAAGGTAAATTTTTAACAAAATACATGCATTTTCAACTACAGCGATAAGTCTTCTGAAAAAATTAATTTTCAAGAAAAGGGTTCAAAATTTAACCAAGTAGTTTAATTTGACACAAAAAAGTTTTTTTTAACCAAGAAGATTAATTTTCTATGAAAAAAGATGGGTTATCAACAAAATACATGAATTTTCAATCAAATCCAAGCTACTTTTTAATATAGGATACTTTAATTTTAAACTAAAACAGATAAATTTTCAACCAAAAATGGAATGGTGAAGATTTCAGTGAAAAAATTAATTTTCAACCAAAAATGAAACATATTTTCAACAAAATAATTAAGTTTTTAACATTTTTTTAATTTCCGGATAAAAAATCATCTTTTGTGGTTGAAAATTTAATTATTTAAATGAAAATTCTTCTTTTTGGTTTAAAAATTTAACAATTTGATTGCAACTTTTTTTCTTTCTTGACAAACCATTTTTTTTTGGTTGAGAATTCAACTATTTTGTTGAACATTCGAATTAGAATTTATTAATTAAGTCCTTAGGGCATTCTTCTCTTTTGTTTGGAAATTCATCTGTTGCGGTAGAAAATAGAAAGGTCATTTTCCGGGTTAAGAATGTAACTGTTTAATACAAAATTAATCTGCTTCATTTCAGGATTCAACTATTTTGATAAAAATTAGTCCTTTTTGGCTCAATTCAACTGTTCTTGATTCAAAACGAAAATATTTTCTTGGTTAATACATCGACTATTACATTTTTTCTAAATTCATATTTTTTCGTTGGAAATTCAATTATTTTGTTAACTAATAAAAAACAGTAATATTTATCCCGCCCCCTCCAACTCCTCAAATCATCTAAAGTTATTTTTGCATGATCATTGCTCATAAAAAGTGTCAAATAGTGTCAATAGTGTGGTGAGTCCGAGACATGACTTTAGTGAAGATTGTCATGAATAGAAATGCATACGAAAAATAATATATAATTTTTAAGCTCCTCATTTTGGATTTTCATTGTATAAGTGCTGCAGTAAATTTCACAATTTAAAAATATTATTTTTAGATTAAGTTTCACATCAATCAATGTCGAACATATATAAAAAAACAGGAGATTTAAAAATAAATTAGGGGACCTTTTGAGGGTGTACCAAAATGTAGGGAACATTGACAAAGGGATAAAATTATAATAGTGAACCTGCACGGAAATATGGGATGGACGCACGCGTCTTCCGTTCAAAGAAAATACATTTGAATTTGAATCTTAACTCAATTTCGATTAGCTTAATTTAACTTTGAAAGTTTGCGAAATTCAATCCTATTATAACATCATTTTGTAACCAATTTATTTAAGAATATACAATTTTTTCAGAATACGATGATGTATGAGTCATTTTATTTTTTACCTTATTCATATTTTGTCTTAAAAAGTATAGAGAATGCATAATATTTTAATTTAATTTTTAATTAATCAGAATTTCTACCCAATGGATGATTTCCCGGCGTTCTCTTTGTCAATTTTTTTCCCCCCTGATAATTTAAAAGAGTTGAAAAGATCTGAATTATTTCAAATATTTTTTAAAGAATTAAAGAGATTTCGAAACATTTAAAAAGATTTAAAAGATTTCTGATTTAGAACCGGGAATGTTGGTAACGAATTATAATTTTGATTTAGAGCAGAGAATGTTGTAAGAGAATTATAATGCTGAATTCAAACAGGAATTTTTTTCGGATAAATTTCCATTTCCTAAATCGCAATTAAAATTATTTTTCAAAATTCTCGTTCAATGTCAGAAGTTCTCTGATTTAAGTCAAATTATAATTCTTTACCGAAATTTTCCATCCCAAACTAAAAATTAGATTGATTTACTGAAAATCTATGTCACAACTTAGAATTATAACCTTTTTTTCAAAAACTCACTGTTTTAAGTCAGAATGGTAATTCTTTTGAAAAATTCTCCATTCGACGAGAGAATTATAATTTTTTCACAAATTCCCTATTTCAACTCAGAATTAGAATAATAAAATATACGATACCACTTCTAATTTGCATGTTAGTACTTTTGAGAGAGAAAACTCGGTCACTGAATCACATTCCGGGTCATTTTCCGGTTCTCCAGATTTCCCAGTAAAGTAGACACCCAGATAATTTAGTACGAATTTCCACAGATGCGATGGTTAAACATTGGAGAGTACGCTTACTGAATACTAAATTTATTGATAATTTAACTGAAATTCAATCAACATTTCAACTGAAAGTTAGTCAATATTTCAAATGAAAGTCAGTCGATATATCGACTGAAAGTTAATCAATATTTTGACTGAAACTCAGTTTAAATTTCGACTGAAAGTCAGTTGATGTTTCGACTGAAAGTCAGTCGATATTTCGACTGAAAGTCAGTTGATATTTCGACTGAAAGTCAGTCAATATTTCGACTGAAATCTAGACCATGATTTGACTTAAAGTCAGTTTTTTCATTCCAATCAAGTGCCTTTCTTCTACATCCCTATCCTGATTCTCCATTTCCCGTATTCTCTAGCAATCCAAAAGAAGAGCACAAAGCAGGATAGGAGGAACCGGGACCAGATTGATCAGGAAATCTCGCCTCAGCATCTCGATCTGCAAGCCATTTAAATCAAACATTGCATTCTTGGATTGGATACGTAAGCCTTCCGAGATAGGATCTTCATAGTGGCGTCTTCGTTTGCGATTGCCAATTGGTCTCTCCTCTTTATCGAGAGAGAAAGGCTGGCTGATAATATGAGAGAGAATGAAAAACAGGAGAGGTGAAAAGGAAAAAAGAAAGAAAAAGAAACCTGGCGCAACCAGACTCGTGTACACGGGCTTGGCCCATGTTTGGCCATAACAAGCTACTACTCTGCGGTTTGTTTTGTAAACGCACGGTAGTCAGCAGGAGCGCCACTACTTAAAGAATCCCCCACTCCTTCGTTTTTTTAAATCCTATTTTAATCATACTTAAACTTTGAACCTTTGATTGGCTTGGATTACGAACTTGCAAGCTGCATTTTTTAGGTACTCAATTTCAGTCAGGTTTTGTACTGATTTTCAGATTAGATAATGCCTAAATTTCAGGCGATGAGCAGTATTTGTATTAGCTTTAAGTCTACTCTGCCTTTAAATTCAAATCTATATGCGGCCCGCTAGAAATTTACAGTTTACAAAGTGAATTCATTGAAGCCAAAATACTGGCTAACACTTATATTAAGTTAAGAAACTGACTGTATTTCAGTACCTCTAAGAGGCATCTTAATTTTAGATAATTCCCCTACTGAAGACTAACTGGCAGTAGATAGAGTCACTTAATACCCACATGGCATAAATCTGACTTTAAGCTACGACAGTGACTGTTTTTAAGTTAAGCATTCTTAGTGTCTATTTTGTCTTAAATAAGAATTTTTTCTACTCTCTCCAGACATTAAGCATGATAGTTTCAAGCGAGTTATAGTTTATACGTACGATCGGTGTATCAATATCGCTCGTCAATTGATATATTGACTGAATTTCAGTCGAGATATCGACTGACTTTCGGTTAAAATATTAATTGAATTTCAGTTAAAATGTTGGCTGAATTTCAGTTAAAATATTGACTGTATTTAGATTAAAACATTGACTAACTCTCAACAAATCAAACAATCTTGATCATCAATTGTATATAAAATGTTTGTAATGGATAGCAATCTACAAAAGTTTAATAGAACGAAAAGGCATACAATTATATAGAAAAAATAGAACTTCTAAATAATTATAAACTAAAGTGCAATCTTCATTTCCCTCTAGGCCACTTAAGTTTAACCCATATGGCATAGATCTGTCTTTAGATTACTACAGTGACTGATTTTAATTTAAGCACTCTCAGCTGCTATTTCGACTAAGAAACAAAAAATTTTCTACACTCTAGAGACATTAGGTATGATTATTTTCAGTTGAAAGATTGACTGACTTTCAGTCGAAACGTTGACTGTGATTCAATTGAAACATTCTCTGACTTTCAGTCGAAATATTGACTGTCTTTTAATTGAAACATTTACTGACAATTCTATAGAAAAAAATGGCACACCTTAATAATTATAAACTAATGTAGAATAGGGTGGTCAAACAATTTTTTTCGAATTTTAATAGGGACACCTTCAAATTTGTCCGAATCCACCCAAAAATAAATCCATTTTTTTTGTTTTGAAAAAAAATTATATTTAGGCGTGCCGCAAGCCCCATGAAGTTTAACATGCATTTCCCAAAGGAAAAAAAGACGTTTTTGTAAATCATATTAAGAATCCACAATATTGTCTCAATCCAGTTGAAACTCAACATTTCTCTTCAAAATTAGACATAGAATACGAATAAAATATCACTTTTCAAATATCATCCCCATAAGTCTGTTTTATAGGGTCCCAAAAAAACCCCATAAGTGAAAAAATGAGTTTTTATAAATTGTTTAAACAATTTATTATTGTTTTTAGCAATTTTCTCATAGAATGGAGTTAGAAAGATGCGGTTTTTTCACAAATTTTTCATTTGTTGTCCAATTTTCAATTAGATGAAAGTGAAAGTTCATCAATGTTAATAATAGTGATTATTTAAACAATGTATTATAATTAGTAATAATATTATATTTGAATAATGCTAGAAATGCGTTTTTTTATTTAAATGTCTGGCTTTCGTCCAATTTACATTTGGAGTGAAGTAATAATAAATTCAAGTTAACAAAATCATTGTTTAAACAATTGATCATAATTACTAATAATATTATATTTTAATAATGCTAGAAAGATGCGTTTTTTTTTAATTTCTGGCTTTTTATCCAAGTTTTATTTGGAATGAAGTAATAATGAATTCAAGTTGACAAAATAATTGTAACAATAACAATTGCTGCATTTCTGACACCTCACGGAAGTCTCTCAGTAACTTATTCAAGGGAAAGTTGTATTCATATGATCCGTGTAGAAACTTTGAAGCGTATTTTCAATATCTGTTTTATTTTAGAATATTAAATTATCAGAATATGTATTCACAGAAATGAAAGAGATTATTTAAAATATAGTTTTCTCTAATGTTTATTTATTAATCGTTAGTAATTAATTA
>JAABKJ010006160.1:0-22252 GCA_011634705.1 Andricus grossulariae | reverse complement strand
AAAAGTCATAATAAAATTTAAATTATAAAAGTGTATTTATATTCAGAAAATACGATTTAAAAAATATTTTTGGAAAATTAATTGTTTAAACAAATTATATTCATTTAAACAATTACAAAATGGTTAATATATTTATTCTGTACACTATACAGTCAGAAAAATAATTATATGTATTTTATTTCATTTCCTTTTTTTTAAGTTTTCGAAAAAAACTGCTTAAGTAAATCAAAATTGTTTAAAAAAATGGAAATTTATTAAACATTAAAAGATATGTATCAAAATTATATAATTATTCAACAAAAAGTAGCACGTGTTGATATTCGAATTAAAAAAAAAAAAATAGGGATTTTTTTCTCCGGAAATGGAAACTTGGGGCCTTGCCCTCTAGGGTGAAAAAAAATTTTGCTATGCATTTTTGGACCACCCTAATATACATAGAATGTGTACAATTTTCTGACGCCCCCTCCCCAGAACACTTCGTTGGATCCACGCCAGAAAAAAACATCTCAAAAGGATCGGTTGGAAAGCAGCTCGAGCTGAACCTCTGCTTTTTATCAAAGATATTTCCTTTTATGTTCCTGTTGTTCATCTGCTTTTGTGCATTCAATTTTATGTAGACTGGGTTTATAATAAAGATCTGTTCATGCTGCGAACGGAATGTATGAGATCCGAACGGAGTTTATTAGCTGCGAACACATGTAGACGATTATTATTAAATAATTTGAATCATTTTTAAACAATTGTTTTGAATTTTAATATCTGACCGCGTTATGCGCGCGCGCGTGAGGACGCATGCGTTAAAATCAGCGCCATTTTGAATATTTTTTAATGTGACAGTTGGCGGCGCTGTTGTTTGTGTGTGCGTCAGTGTCGTAGGAAAGTGGGCTGAGAGTGAACTTTTTGTTTCTTCTAAGGTTTCTCAAGTCTGCCATTTTCCGATCGTACCATATTTTTATTCTGTCACCTCGTGATTCTAACAAACGTAAGTTTTTTCGTCAAAAAATAGAAGCGCGTCCGACGCCTTTTCCTCGGAATGCAAAAGAGAGTTCTAATCGTGATCATCTAACGCGTCACGAATGGAAGGCTCGCATTACGTGAAAATTTTGTCTAGCACAGAAAGACTTAAATTAATTAAGAAATTACTTTCTGACATTTATGACACACGTGCCCTCCACTATATTCAACTCTCGCGCAGTTTATCAATAACCTGTTTGTTTGATTTTGCAATATTTATCTGCGGAGGCTGTTTAATTTCTAACAACGCCACTGGTTTTGTGTCAATTTTACAAATCGTTTGTGGAATGCGTCACGAATCGTTAAACGCCCAAATTTTTCGCTTAGGCTCACTTTTTAAACTTTACCGTGATTTCTAACCTATCTCGCCTTTTTTTCGAAATTGTTTTTTTTACGATTCAAAATATTTCCTGGATTGTGGATCATAGGAGCAGAAGCAACAATAGGGTTACAAATTTAGTTTTGAGTTTTTTTTACAGAAAATGTACTGCGGGTCGTGAGAAGAAAAGAGTGCGGTTTTAATGTCAAGTGATCAGTTCGCGAATTTATTCGCAAACTAAGAATATTCAAGGCTGATTGATAAGTTGACACAGACATCGTAAAAATGATGGATATCGACACTCCGGATTTTGCCAGCAAGGATGAGGAGATACAGTTCTGGATGGACCTTGCACATCAGATGCATCAAAGGTACTTATTCTCCTTCACTCATTTATTATTTATATAAAGAATTATTATCGTAATAAAATAAGTCTCGTATTTTTTCATTATCATTTTTTTCCGAAGGATTGTATTGTTTTGATTAATTATATGAATGTCTCAAAATTATCTCTTCATCTTTTAAAAATTCGCACTAATTACCCTTTGTTTATAAAAAAACTCAGTTTATTTTCCAACTTTTTGTTATTGATTTTACAGAAAATCTTATATGATTTGAGAAAGTTGCATATGATTTACAGAAGTTTCCTTATTATACCGAGAAAATTCCAGTAAATTCAGTTTAAATGACACAATTTCTTCGACTTACAATTCTCTAAAATTGGCAGATTATTTTTTCCATTGACAAAATATGACAATAATATAAAAATAATCTGACACCTTACTTTTAATATCTTTTCAACATTTAAAAAAACATAAAAAATACATTTTCAAGGTATTTACGGATGAACTATTCATCAAAGTAGAATTAAATTCGACTATTTGAATTTGATTCGAATTTTCTATGATGCTCCATTTACAAAGTTTTCTGGATGTTGTTGTTTTTAGGGGAAAGTAGGCGACACGTGTTTTTCCGATTTGCAAAAAAAATGTTCTAAAAAGTTATACGTATTTGAGTTTTGTGCTTTGTTTTTCAAAAAACCCGAATTTTTTCTTTAAACCTTTATAACTTTTGACCTAATTAAGTTATTTATTATTTTCTTTTTGATTCTAATAGCGTATTTTGTTTTGAATTTGTACTTTGATAATGAAGATATCTTGTAGGTTTGATGCTCACTAAATAACTTTTGTAGCCAGGAGAATTTTTTATTCTTACGATCGAATTTTCTACTTTTTGCTGGAAACAATAACAGATTCGAATAAATTTTAAGATAAAAGTTTGCACTTCTAAAAAAGTTCTATGAAAAATGTCTTGTTCTTCTACGATATTTTTAATAGTTTACGAGAAAAATACAAAAATTACATTTTTAAGAGAAAAAAAATTCTCCCGGCCTAAAAAATTGGTTAGCCCGCATTATGCTGATAAAGTAGCTTTCTTCTATTAGTAGAAACTTAAAAAAAAATATATGTTTTTAAAATTTGAAGAAAAAAATTCGGGTTTTTTGAAAAACAAAACACAAAATTCAAATACGCATAACTTTTTAGAACATTTTTTTTTTTGCAAATCGGAAAAATACGTGTCGCCTAATTTCCTCTAGAAAACAACATATTTCGTGCCCGAGAGTTTCTGCGATTTTAAGTGTAGAACCCTGTCTGATTTGAAATGGATTCGGTCAATTTAGGAGTATTGATCCTGTAATATGAAAAATTTCACTTAATAACTTTACACTCTAAGAGGCTTTCCATATTTTTCAAAATGAATAGCTCATAAAAAGAAAAACGGAGAAAGCTGCAATTTACAGGGTATTTAAATCAGTTCTTGCTCGAATCATCCTGTAAATTTGACTTTGGTCCCAGGATCTTCCTTCTAACATAACTATTTGATTAAATTTTCCAGATTTTCGCTAATCGTGAATAATGAGTAACTACGTTGTTAAAAATTCATTTTTTTGTTGATGATTCATCATTTGAGTTAAATAATCTTTTTTTTTTTGTTCTATATTTTTCACTATTTTATCAAAATGTTTTAATTATTTTTTTAACTGAAAATTTAGATTTTCATTTTTTATTGAACATTTATCTTCTTCAGTTGAAAATAAAATTATTTGGTTTAGAATTTCTGTGTTCGTTGAAACTTTGTCTTTTTGTGGTAGAAAATTAATCTTTTTGGTGACTAATTGACATTTTTAGTTAAAAATTCATGTATTTTGTTCAAAATTAATCATTTTTTAGTAGAAACTAATCTTTTTGATACAAGATTCATTTCTTTGGCTCGAAAATTAGTTTTCTTTTTATTCAAAAGTAATTTTTGTAACTACAAATTTAACTATTTCATTTTTCATGGAATTTCTTGTTTTAGATACTTCAGCTTTTTGGTTGAAAAATCATCTGTTGGATTGAAAATTTAACTATTTCGTTGGAAATTTATTTTATTTGGTTAAAAACTTATTTCTCTAACTTGAAATTAAACAATGCTATTTTTGTTGAAAACTTATCTTTTTTAGTTGAAAATTTTTCTTTTTTTGGTAGAAAATTCATCTTCTGGGTTGAAAATTCAACTATTTAATTAAAAAAGTATCTTCTTTATTGAAGATGCATCATTTTAGTTAAAATTTCATTTCTTTCGTTGAAAATTTAAAAAAGTTTTGAAAATTCGTTGTTTCTTCTTAAAAATTAATTTTTCCCCCGAAAAATCTAGCTATTCCATTTTTGCTAGTAAATTGATCTTTTTCATATAAAATTTCACTTATTTTGTTGATGTATGCTGATGTTGTATTTTTTGGTTCAATTTAACTCGTTCTTAATTGAAAATTAAAATATTTTTGTGTGGAAATATCAACTATTACACTTTTTGTTGAGAATTAATTTTTTCATTAAAGATTGATCAGTTTGGTTGAAAATTTAACTATTTTGTTGAAAATTCCCTTTTTCTTGGTTGAAAAGTAATTATTTTAACTAAAAATGTAATAATAAAATTTGACATTAATAAATCTTAAATTGTTGTCAGTTCTATTATGCACATAAATTTGGCAACATTCCTTCCTTCGAGTTTTTCAAATTACCCAATCGGCATTGAGGAAAAGCGACAACAATGCTTTCGACATTTTCGTGACACACCTATTTTTTAGAGAAAAATTCCTCTTTTTTACCCTTTGTTGAAGAAACTTGCTCTTTTTTGATTTAATAGAATTGAATAATAAACGCCCACCTATTTTTCGTTGAAAGAGTCCATCTCTTTTTGTGCAACATTTATTTAGTTTTTGTTAAAGTTCAAGTATTTTGTTAATAGTCAGGGGAAATGAAAAATTGGGTCAGGAAGAAATTTAAGAATTTTGACAATGAAGTTTTGCGGCCATAGTAGTTAGTAATTTATTTTCCTTGTATTTCTACTTTTTATTGATTTTGCTTCCTTCTGAAGATTATATTTTTAGTTATAAATTTTATTATTTGGTGAAAAATTCGACAATTTTGTTTTAAAAAATCGTTTTTGGTTGAAAACTCACTCAACAGCTTTGTTTAAAATTCGTCTTTCTTTGTTGAAAATTAATCTTCTGGGTTCAAGATCCATTGTTTTTTTGTGTGAAAATTGATCTATCTGCTTAAAAATTCATCTGTTTTGTTTAAACTGCAATTATTGTTTTTGAAATTCGCCTTTTTGGTTGAAAAGTAAGTTTTTGAACTGAAAATTTCATTATATAATTTTCTGTAAAAATTAATTTTTTAGTTGGAAGTTTTATCTCTGGTTAAAAATCCGTTTTTCTGCTAGTTGAAAATAATTTTTTTAAATTGAAAATTAAGTTATTCCATTTTTTGTTGAAAATTAATATTTTTTTATTTAAAAATGCAACTATTTGGTTGCAAATTAATTTTTTTTGTTGAAAATTCGGTTTTTCTGTAGTTGAAAATTAATGTTTTCAACTGGAAAATTAATATTCTTTAAGTAAAAGTGCAACTATTTAGTGGAAAATTCATGTATTTTTTTAAAAATTCGTCTTTTTTGGTAGAAGGTTCATCTTCTTGGTTGAAGGTTAATCTTTTTTTTTTAATAATCTGTTTCCTTAAAAATTCATTTATTTAGTTGAAAATTCGTCTTTTTGGTCGGTAATTTTATCTCGATTGATAAAAATTTCATCTTTTTTTGTTAAAAAAACAACTTGTTGGTTGATAATCAATCTACTTTGATTGAAGATTAAATTATTTTGTTAGAAATAATAAACAAAATAATAGTAATAAAAAAATCATTTTTTTTTGTTGAAGATTCATCTCTTTGGTTGAAAATTAATCTATTTTTTAAAATCTTTTTGAGTTGAAAATTCAACATTTTGTGGGAAATGCAGTATATTTCGTCTTTAAAACTTAGGAATATGGTACATACATTAATAGTATTACAAAAAATCTATTCACATGTTATTTTCCTATTTTCGTGAAAAATCGCCCTGTTTTTCCTGTTATGAGAGCATTCTGGGCTGTGTAAGTCTACAATTACTTATTTCCTCATGATCATCATGATGAAACAATTTTTAAGAAATCAATTCCGATTTATTCATTATCACAATATTTACTGCAGAATGTTTAACTGAGCACATTTTTTATGCCTTAAACATAAATTTAATCTACCGTTTTATGAATAATCACAGAAAAGATGATGTGGAGCGAGAACTGGAGGAATTTCAAGAAAACTCCCAGATGCTGGAGAAGGAATTGGAAGCGTCCTTGGAGCAGGCGGAGAAAACAATCCGAGAACTGCAACAAAGGAATTCGAGGCTCAGCAATGAAGTAGACCAATTAAGAATCCGACAGGATCAACAATCTTCCGACTGTGCCATGTTCCAGACACAAGCTCAAGAACTACAGGCTCTCCAGGAACAGCAGCTCAAATATATCCGAGAATTAGAACAAAAGAATGACGATTTGGAAAGGGCTCACAGGTATAATTCATATTTGTAATCCTCCACTTTTGAACATACTTCCGAAAGATCTTTCCTCGTGATAAATAATAATAAATTATATTTTCCAGAATCACCAAAGCAACCGAGGAAGAAATAGAAGCCAAATTTAACCTGGAAATAGAAAAGAACGCTTTACTCGAATCCGAACTAGACGAAAAGGACGGCTTGAAAGTCATAGTGCAAAGACTGATGGACGAAATAAGAGGTGTGTTTCAAACTTGAATAGATTCTAATATTTGACCGATTTGCGATTTCACTGAAGAGTTTAAGGCGGAAATAAACTCTTCTCCAAGGCAAAATATGAGACACGTATTGTTTTTCACGACAAATGCATTAACTGAGGGTTACTTGAATATTTAACTGAATTTTTTAAAAATTGACGATTTTTTTTTTAATGTATCTTGGGAACGAATTGACCTCATTAATTTTTCTTTGCAGCAGCTTTTTGCGCAATCTATCAAAAAGTGCATCTTCGATTTTTTTTAGATTCATAGTAACATGAACGAGGTTTCCCTTGAGTTTTATCCTCGCTATAAACTATTTCTTCATACAGAGAAACTTATTTTTTATCATATAAAATAAATTTTTAAATTATAAATTCATTTTTTTTAAATTCATAGTTTTATGTCTCAAAGAAACCAAAATTTCAAATTCTCAACAAAAAAATATTTAAATTTAATATTTTGTATATCTGTTAGAATAATATTTTAATTTACAGCTTGCATACTTCATGCTGTATGTATTTAAATTTAAAAAAGCTCTTCTAAATTTTAAACTATGCACATATACGTGTGAAATAAAACATTATTTTAACCGATAAAAATATGAAGTATAATTTTTTTCAGGAATTAACTTCGTTAATTTCGGTATTTTTTGGTTGTTAATTTTAAATTTCATATATTTTTATTTACTTCCAAATTTTCTGTTTCGGTAATTAAGGCACTAGAAGTACCGGAGTTCGCCGTCGTACCCCTTGAAGTACCACGTGGGCCATTTTTTACCAACAGTAGGAAACCACCGTTTTATTGATATTTGGGTGGTGTTTTGGGTGTAGCCATCTTTACAGTACGTTTAGGAAGACTCTAAATTGTAATCAAAGGACGTGGGTCAAAAATAACCCACGTGCTACTTCTAGTGTTAAGTACATTTTCGGTAGTTTTCAACATTCGGGATTTTTCTTTTTTCTGCAAAATTATGTCATCCTGATGATGAATTTGGAAAAATTATGGTAAATTTGAAAAAAATAGGTTACAAGTTTCGTAAATTTAAGATAATTTTAGGAAAACTCAGTTACAAATGTCTTAATTTTCAGTTACAATTACGGAATTTTTAGCAACGGAAGTTTTATGACGTTACATGTAACAGAAAATTATAAAACTTTTTCGTGATTTAAGGTAAATTTACGAAAATTCCGTTAAAATTTCGTACTAAAAAAAATCTGATAGTTCAGCTGCAAACTTCGCAAATTTAAACTATCGTTACGTGAAAGTATCGGAAATTTCGGAAAATTTTCCGTTACTTTTGTAACGTTATAACTTCGTACATTTCAAAATATTTCTAACCGTGTCAATTTACAGAATATACAGTTACAAAGTTTAGATTTTATATAAGAAAAATGGTGGAATTATTATTTTTCCTGGTCTACTTTTATTTATTTTCGGCCTCTTCTCCTTCCAGTATACTGTTAATGTTACTGAGTAAAGCAAGAAATAAATGTAATCAAAACGATCAATTTTTTTATTTTAATTCTAAAAGGTCTGATATTTATAAATTTTGTAACTATATTTTGTAAATATATATGATATTATCTTCTTTAAGGCATAAAACTAAGAAAGTTTTAAAAGACGAATTCATATTTAGAAAAATTTATTTTGTGTTATAAAAAATAAGTTTTTTTTATATGAAGGAAGAGCTTAGCGAGGAAAACACTCACAGGATTTCTCCCTCATATTACTATAAATCTAAAAAAAATCAAGGTATTTTGAAAAATGTACGCCATTTTGGTAATTTAAAAAATTTAAGTTTCTTTCCGGAATTTGAAAAAAATGTAGATTGCACTACAAGCTACCACACCAAAAATTAATTATGTCAATTTGTTCCTATGATACAACTTTTTAACGAAAATTTTTGTTAGATATTTTTCATAACTCACCTACATATTCAAGTAGCCTTAAGTGCCTAAGGTCATGAAAAAAATTTTGTTGTAAAAACCAAAAAATACGTGTCTCATATTTTGCCTTGGAAAACCATATATTCCAGTCCTAAACCATTCCATGACATTACCAGGGAAAGGCTGAATGATTTCGTACGAAATCGGTCATTTGATCAATGTAATAAGACTGAAATTTATCTCTTTTTTTCTGTTTTTCAGATTTGAAGCAAGAAATCCAAGTTCAGGAACGACGTCAGCCGGACAACGACAAGACAGCTGATCGAATTCGAAATATCGTCGACAGTAACAAACTTCAGGTTGAATTGGGGTCGCATACACCGCCCTCGAGCCCGGTTGCGCCTCAAAATATAACGCCAGTCAACTCGATAACGCCGCAAACTAAGAGTAAGATTCACTCAGCTATACGTAAAACCAAGCTTTTATTCACATACGCTGCTGCTAAGAGGAGATCCGCTGCCTCAGCAAAAAAATCTCCCTCGCGGTCGGTAGAATAATTTAATTTAATCGATTTAATTAATCAATTTAATTTCTCCCTAATAAATTTTGGAGATTTTTTTTCTCTTTTTTTACTGTGATTGACCCTTCATCGTGTACATAGTTTCTTTATGATCTCGATTACTTTATTTTATGACTTCTTTCGTGTCCAGAATGAGTTTCTATTATTTTATATTTTGTTGTCAATAATTTATGGAATTCGAATAAAGAAGTTTCTACCAAATATGATTTTATAGAAGACTCTGATTTGTAGCTTTTTTCAAACATTTTTTATATTTTAATTAAGTCTTGAATATCCAAATTTGAATAATATTACTGAATGCAACTTTTTATTGCAGAGTTAATATTTTTGCGTCTCTTCTGAGAAAAAATGTCTACAGTTTCTCTTTGGATTATTTATGGAAGTAATTAAAATCTTAGATTCCTTTCAATTCTGGAGATTCTTGAGATATTTTTTGTGCTTCGACGATTTTAAATAATTAAGTAACACTTCTCTTTCATATTTGCCATCAGTTGCAAATGGCGTGGGGGGAGTAATTGGCAACAACAATAATAACAACATGAACCCCCCATTGGCACCTTGCACGAGAATACTTGCCATGAACATGATTGGTGACCTCATGAGAAAAGTTGGGGTGAGTATAGAAATTCATCAAAAGATGAATCGATGTGTCTGAAATATATCCTCTCGTAAAAGGCACGCAGTTCTTTCGGCTTCAATACCAGCACGGCTTCTTCTTGTCAGGGATGGGCCGTATTTATTAATTGTCCATCCTCTCAATTAAATACTTATTTTATTTTTTTAATTGTAAATACTTAGTATAAAACAACTATTATATTTTCATTTTTTCTTATTTTTGTGTATATTTTATTTTTATTCAAATTAAAAGTTGGAAATATTATATTTTGTTAGATTCTCATCATTTTTTAAAATATATTTAAAACCAAACATTTCTGTGCATGTTGGAAAGTTTGTTTTGTATCGAAGCTCGCGAAATTCGCTAGAATAAAGTTCCTATTTTCTAAATTCGTAATCAGAGTCGATTCTTTTTAATTCGCCCATCCCTGGATATGACCACGTATATCTGCATTTAAAGTTGAAGAAAATTAAAACGTATTTGCGCATTACTTTTATTGAAATACGATTGTTTAATTTGTTTTCTTTGAAACGAGGTTTCCCACTAATCCCTATGCATCGTTTTTTAATGTTTATTCTCTGTACATACCACGTAATAACTTTCTCAAGTTTGGAATGACAATGTTTATGAATTCGAATCTACCGCAGCCTTTGTTAAGAAATCGCTGAGATTGCCGTAATCTTATTTTTCTTGATGTGTCGAGATTAATGTTTATTTTTAAATCAAACAGAATTCTTTCGAATCTTTAATCGCTTTTAGCTCTGATTTCTTTTAAATTGGAATTCTTTAATATGTTAAAATTATAGGCTTATTAAATTCAGCGTCTTGAAATATTGATGTTTCTAAATTGAAAGGCTTCCAAATTTTGACGATTATAAATTTCAAGGCTTTTAAGGTTGAACTACATAAACTTAAATATTAAATCGTTTCAGTTTTTGACGCTGAATTTTAAAATTCGAATTTGATCGATTTCTAAGTTTAAAGTGTAATTTTTAATACTGTAAATATTAAATCCTCCTAATTTCGAAGGCCTTCGTATATAAAAGTTAACAATATGGGCTCCTTAAATTTCTAGAAATTTAAAGATTTGTAAGTGGACTGTCATTATAAACTTGTAAGTTTGTGTAAAATATAATAATAATATAATTATATAGAGTATTTCAAAAGTAATTAAATTTGGATTTTGAAAAATGACAACTCTTTTAAATTTAAAAACATTGCAATTTGAATTTTTCTCAATTTTAAAGCGTTTAAATTCCTTATATTTTTGTTGCTTTTAAATTGGATTAGTGTGAGTTTCGAGGGTCTAAATTTTAATATATAAAAAGCTTCTAAATGACAAGATATTTAGGAAGTTATCAATATTTGCGAATTTCAATAATTTCGAGTACAGATCCTTTGAAACTTGAATGCTTTCTAATTTTTGTTTTTACTAAGTTTTCAAAAAAATCGAACCTGAACAGTTGTAACTTTTAATTCATGAAAATTTTCTTTTAAAATTCAATTTCAAGTTCAAAAATAGTAAAACTTTGACATTTTTAATTTAAGCGCACATAATTTTTTTCCTTTAAAGATTTAATTTTCTAGGCTTTGCGACCTTCAAAATAGTTAACATTCTAAATCAAGATATTTTGGTGATACATCAAGAAATGATAAAACTTTAGAGCATCCAGTGACAAAAAATCCATTGGGGCTTCTTTTCTAATGTACTAGTTTTTTCTCTTATTTTTTCCAGATCTGAACATTTCAAAAGTGTTTTTTTTAGTTCTGAAATTAATTTAGATTAAATCAGAGTAAAATAAATAAAAATTGAAAATCCCAGTGGATTTAATGAATTACAAGCAAGCTCTTTCCCCATGTTTGTACCCGTTATTTTGGTAGTTAGTATGACGTAGCTGGTGTTTTGGTAGCTTGACAGGTGGGTCTGTATAGACTGTAGGAGGGTGAAGTGCTCATGTCCTGGTGGAAAAAAGACGAACCCCCCAGCGACTACAAAACCACAATCGGTTCAATTAGATGCATCGGTCCAGTGTATCAGGCAGCAACCTAAACCAACCATTTGCTGACCGTTTGCACTACGACCCTCCCAACTTCCTTCGAATCAGGTTTTCATTTTGGTTTCAATTTTTTGTTTGCATGATTTTGCCTTTTGAAATCCAACCTTGTGTTCTTCCCCTAAAATTGCTGCGGCAAAAGCTTACAATCCAAATTCTAAGTCTAATAAAAAATCCACTTCTCTTTCTAACAATAATAACACCACGCTTTTGCAAAATTTACATTTCAAAATCCGGGTAATTAACTGCTGGATAAACGTGGTCATCTGTCGTTACTAATTGTAGATAGTTTTCGCTCATTTTTTGTAAAGAAGGTTTATATTTCGCAATTGAAGAATCATTCTTTCTTCAATCTGAGATATTCATTATTTATGAAATAATTAACTCAATTTTACGACGATTATTAATATTAGATTTTTACATTGATTTGGAGCTAATGGCTTTTCATCTTAAAGTTTTTCATAAATAAGAGTTTCAAAGCAGTTATGTTGTACTTTCATTTTATGAAATCTATTTATTTTTATGAACTTAAGGGTAAAGAAGCCTTATTAAATATATTTGCTGAATTTTTTTATAGTTTAATACATTCGAGGTGTTCACAGCTCGAACGATGGAGTGTACACCTGACTTCACGAGTTGTTGACCCCTCGAATACATTTATTTTAATTCATATTTTTAAACTTTTTACTATAATAATTCGGAATTCTATGTAGCTATTTTGGAAAAATTTATTTCCTCTATAGAAAGAACAAAAAGTAAGGGTCTTTTATTTTTCGAATTTTCGATACCAATTTTTCCACTGTTTTTGGAACTATGGTCTTATTTGTTTTTTAAATGGAATTGTTAGTAGTGAATAAATAATATATTTTTTAAATACAATGTTGATCTTTCGTATCTAAAAATTGTCTAATAGTTTAATTAACTATAAATAATTAAAAATAAGTAAAATAAAGCTTTTAGACTCATAATCTAATAATAGAAATAAAGTTTTCTTTTTTACATTTAATAACATTATTTTTATTACTTAAAATTTTAAAAATAGCAACGTTATAATTCGAACTTACTTATATTTCAAAACTTAAAATGCTTTAATGTTTAATTCATTCAAATTTTATACCAAAAGAATCTAAAAAAATTACATTGAAATATTCCAAGACTAATAATTCTTCCTAATCAATTTATTAAAAATATATTCTTATTCTGCATAAATCTGAATATTAACTTATCTGGAAATTATAGAAATTCTGAAAATTCCAAGAGCTGGGATTTTAAGCACTTTTATTTTCTTTTTTCACAGTTTATAAAACGTCCATCTCTCAAATCTATTAACATTTTTAAATTTCATTATGCTTTATCTTATACATATTTCTTTTATAAAAAATTTACTTCTATCTAAAAAAAACTGATAATTTGCCAATACAAAATTTTAAAATCAATTTAGAAAAAAAATGAAGTATTATATTTTTTCAACACTGCTTATTCTCGGAAAATAAATAAAATTCTGAAAATTTCTAGCTTCATTTTCAAATAATTCTTAGGCAAAATCAAGTATTAATCTTTTGTGCATTTTTAAAATACAGGCACTGGAGAATAAACTGAACACCTGTCGCAATGCCTCTCGGGAAGATCAAGCAGTTCGAGATCTCTACAGGTAACGCTTAATTAATTATTAAATTAATCAGGATTGATCCTGTAATGTTCATGTGAAAAATCGTCCATTATAGCGATCCTCGATGCATGTTCTGTGATTGAAAATTATAAGTAAATAACGTCGAGACGCTTCCTCTGAAGCAAATTGTAAAAGCGAATCTCTCAGTGAGAAACAAACCATCTATTTTTGATTTTTAGATATTTTATTGTGCTTCCTTTTTTTAGTGATTATTACAATTTTAGAATCTTTTTATATAAGCACAACTAACTGAACTTTAATTTTACTGAGAAAGGGCACTGGTTTTAAGAGTAGAATAATTATTTTTTTATCTTTAGAATCTTTAGATGTTTTAATTTTAAATCGTCTTTTCAATTCAATTAAAAAATTGTTGTAAAATGGTTCAAAGGGTTTTGAAATCTCAGTTCAAATTTTTAATTAATTGTAGCTTTTTTAATAGCAAGGAGTTCATGCAATTTCGTCAGTGCTTATTCTCTAATTTCTTTTAAAAAATCTGTAAAAAGTAGAGTAGCTCTTTTTTAAGACTTTTCTCCTTAAGTAAGCTTTTAGAAATTTTGAATAACTGATTGTATTTATTAACTCTAGTGTCTTTTGTCAGTTCTCTTGTCAGGGTGTGGACTCCGTCGAAACATGTAAAAAGTTTTGGAATTTTTTTACTGATGGGCAGAAATTTAAAGGCTTCCAAAATTATATAAGTTTGGACTTTTTTTTCAAATTTTAGATTCTTTTGAATTTGGGTGCTTTCTGCATGTATAACTTAAAAGTCTTTAAATTTTAAACCCTTTGAATTTGAAATTGTATTACTTTCAAATTGGAATGATTTTAATTTTGGATTCTGTACAAAGTTTTTTCATTTTCAATTAAAATGTTCTACTTATAAATTAAAAAGCTTTTGAATTTAAAAATATGAATTTCTTAACTTTTTTTGATTACCAAACAAAAAAAAAATAGAGCCGATACCCTGTTTAGAGAAAACTCCTAAATAGTAGAAATAATAATATTGTTAAATTTTTGTCCGTCGCATGTCCATCTATTAGTAATATTCAATGTAACATTTATTGTGCACCATTTTTTTTTTACGTAAGAATCCTCTCAGAGAGAAAAATTTAATTTTACACTAGCAATGAAGTTTGCTACTTTATTCGTTTTATTTCAAATCCTTATTGTTTTACAATCCTATTATTCACGAATTTAAAAAACACTGCAAGATGTGATTTTTATTATTAAGCTTTATTCAAGCCGAAGATTTGATGAATTTAAAATTCTATATAAAAGCTCTCTGGTAGGATTTAAAAAATTATACCAGTGTATATTGAAAAAATTGTATAATGCAATACCTGTAAACGAGTACAACTTAGATTATTCATTAATCATTACAAAATGTAAATTATCTTAATCGTTCAAGTTATGTAACTGCCTCGATAATTTTCTATAACAGCAATTTAAACCCGACAAAAAATAATATTGGTCCTAGTTTGAGGGATTTCTTCGCCTTTTTGTAAAATTTTATTCAATCAATTTCTAATTTTGAAATCTAGAATCGAAGAAATTCTTTAATTAAAACTTTCTTTTATTTTTTTATAACGTTTAATATACATTTTTATCATTAGATTTCTTAGATATTCTGTGAACGACGACCAAGTTCGAAATAAATGTTTTATTTTTTCCAATATGTGTGTTTATGTTTTGTGCACGTCGTAATTATCCATTCGTCACCTGTCCGATACAAAAATCCATTTTTCTTCATTCAAAATTGATTTGTCTGGCTTTGCATGATAGCTTTGTGTATGTGGATTAGCCTATTCCAACAAATGCATTGGATTTTTTTTCGAATTTTCATACATATCGCTCCCAAATTTTTGCAAATCCGCCAAAAAAAAAGTGCTTTTTTAAAAATGATATTTAGAGGTTCCGCAAGTTCCATAAAGTTTAACACGTAGTTCCCATGAAAAAGGACGTTTTTGTAAATTTTATTCAGACTCGTCAATATTAGGCGAATCGAGTTGAAACTCGACATTTCTCTTCACAATTAGATAGAATACAAATGAATAATCAGTTTTTAAATATCTCACCCAAAAGTCTATTTTATAGGTTCCACAAAAAAACCCATAAGTGAAAAATTGGGTTTTGCAGGTTTTTGCCGCTAGTTATAATTTGTTGCGTTTTTTTAAATACAATTTGTTTCTAATACATAAGGTATTACTTCATATTGATAATTAGATATTTAAATAAATTGTTTAAACAATTTATTATTGCTTATAGCAATTTTTTCTTAGAATAGTTAGAAAGTCGCGGTTTTCCGAATTTTTCAACTTCAATTAGAGCGAGGCATCAATTAAATTTGACAGAAAAAATGGCTTAAACAACTTATTATTATTTATAGCTGCATTTTTTCTGAAATTGTTTACTTTGCTTAGGCTTTTTAATTATGAACAAATAGTGAATAAACATTAGAGAGAATCATTTTTTAAACAATCTCTTTCTTTCTTGTGAATTTATTTTTCTGAAATAAAACAGATATTTGAAATATTCTTCAAATTTTTTAAATGGATCATATCAAATGTAACTTTTCTTTGAAGCTGAAAATTTGACAGTAATAAATTATAATATATATATATAATAAATTGATCAAACAATTATATTTTTTTTAACTAGCAATAATTATTACCTCACTCTAAGTAAAAAGTTGACAAAAAGTGGAAACTTTCAGAAAAGAACCGCATCTATCATTACTGTAGGAGAAGATAGTTATAAACAATAGTACTTCGGTTAAACAATTATTTTTGTTAATTTGCATTAATTATTACCTCGCTCTGAGTGATAAGTGGTCAAAAAGTTGAATATTTAAGAAAAAACGCAACTTTTTAGCATTATTCAAGGAGAATATTTGATTAAAAATAATGATAAATTATTTAAACAATTATGTATGTTAACTTGAATTAATTATCATCTCACTAATTGAAAAGTGGACAAAAAGTGGAAAATTTGAGATAAAAACTGCAACTCTAGCATTATTCTATGAAAAAATTGTTATAAATAGTAATAAATGGTTTAAACAATTATTTCTGTTCTCTCTATTTTAAGAGACAAACAATTTGTTCTTAAAAACCGCAAAAAATCATAATTAGCTCCAAAAACTCGCAAAACCCAAGTTTTCACCTATGGGAGTTTTTTGGTACCTTATAAACCAGACTTATGGGGATGATACTTAAAAAATAATTTTTGATTCTTATTCTATGGCTAATTGTGAAGAGAAATGTGGAGTTTCAACTCGATTCACCTAATATTGACGATACTAAATAAAATTTACAAAAACTTATTTTTTCTTTATGGGAAATACGTGTTAACTTCACGGGGCTTACGAAATCTCTAAATACCATTTATTTATTTTAAAAATCGCCTTTATTTTTTTGTAGATTTGATCAAATTTGGGGGCGATATGCATGAAAGTTCGAAGAAAAAAAATTGGACCATCCCAATTTGGACCCTAAAAATAAAATTGTTGACTGATAACTATTGCGTATGTTCAATTAGGACAAGAAGGCAGATGCGAAGTTTAGCTACAGGCAACAACAACCACATTCGATTGTAAATCGTCTTCGGATCAATTTTAAGCTGTACTGAATCTTAGATTAGATTTGACGCGGTTGAAATGCGAGCGAGAAAATTTTGCGATTTAGGTCGTGAACCCTTGGACTGTCAAATTTTATTTTTCTCAAAAAGAGTCGAGAGACCCAGTCAAGAAGTGAATATTACAGCTGGAAATGACGATCTTCTTGTAGAAAAAAATAATTGTATTTATTCCTATATTCTATATTTATAATATCTATTTCCAAACTCTTGCAATATCATATTTTAATTGCGACTCAAGTTCTTCCTTGCAGAAAGAATTTTTTCGATTTTATATTAAAACATATTATTGACAACAATGAAGGAATCAAACGAGAAATGTTACAATCAATATTTCGAGTTATTGAACTTTTTCGACTCTTTAGCCTCGTGAATCTTTCAATTTTACATTTTTCTCTGCAAGGGCGAATTTCGTTTTAGATGAATTCAAAGTTCGATTTTTTTAGTCAAATTCAATAATTCTGCTCCGTGAGATTTTTAGTAATTTTATTTTTTTAACTTTCCTAATTTCTGTGAATTGTCTACATTTTTCGAGACTTTGTGAACGTTCTTTTTTTTCTGTAATAGAATTTTAATTTTGTTTTCAGATTTTAATTTATATTTGCAATTTTAACCGATTTTAATTTCGACTTTTCTGATTTTTAGTCATTTGTGTGAATTTTATAATACTTTGGACAGATCGTGAATGACTAGGATTTTTGTAAATACATTTATGAGTGTTAATTTATAACAGCCCAGAAATTTGTAAATTGCGTTAGCGTTATTTGTTTCTGTGTTGTAGATATTTATATGGCGTCGAGTGAATTAGTTGTTGAATTAATTTTCTAAGAACGTTTTGTAAAGCATAATTAAAGTGTAGATCAGCACTTTTAGATTCACTCTTCGAGTCTGAAAACGAACAGGAACTTTTGTAATGGCGCATAATCAAGAGGATTAAATAATTAAATAAATAACTGAAGACCCTTATTCAGAAACGAAGAAAGAAAACTGAGTATTTTTCAAAAGAATGACTGGATATTTTTTTATCCTGAAAGCTCTTAAAAATAGAAATGAGAAAATTAGAATAACAAGTAAGTTTCTTCGTTTCTGGTTTTCAGGAATGAAACCATTTGTGCGTGCTTTTCGATCGAGCAAATATTTTCATTGTACTGCCTTGAGTTTGAAAAATATTTTGCGTCAATGAAAAACTACGATTTTTATATGCAAAACGATGTTGTGTAGGTCGAAGCAAATGGTGAGGGCTATTTTAATACGAAACTTAGGTCTGGGTGATTCTTTTGTGGAAAATTCTGATTTTCATAGAAACTTTAAGCATCCCAGGATATATTCCATTAATTTTCAATTATTTTTCTCTAAAATTTCTACTTTATGAAAATGAGCATTTCCCAGAAAAAATTGAGTGTCTAATTCATGGAAATTTTATGTTTTCATCTAGAGACTCACACCCATTACTCAATATAATAAAACTATATTTATAATGACCTATAAATTATATTCAAGTAAAAAAATTATCTTGATATTCCTCTCTGTAATCGAAAACTAGATCAGTTTTTTTACCATTTACCATTCTTTTTTAAATATCCAGTTTCGAATAAAACTAAAGTTAGGAATTTCCAAAATAGTCTAGAAATTCCACTAAACGAATTCTTGAGAATATATTATTGTCAGTATTTCCGGTACCTTATTTAAATAAAAAACGCATGGTTAGTAATAAAATTTTGGCTTGATTTTTTATCGAGTCTTTTTTTTACTACTCCAGAATACCTCATCTATACACAAAATTGTGCAAATATTTGGACTAGTGGCTCTGCTAAATATTAAATCGTAGTAGCTAAATTGTGATATAATCTACACTAAATCTAGTGGCATTGTCATTAATATCTCTGTAGAAAATGTTGCAACATTTAACAAGTTGCTCTAGCTGTATGTTGCGTTGAATCATTTATAGAATAAAACCGATAAAAGTAGATTTTTTGTCTGTTTTTTTTTTTTTATGAATCCTTAGAGAAAATCTTATAATTCCTTTTAATCCTGATCTAAAAAAAACATTTTTTACCTCATCATAGGAATTTATTTATCAGTGTTACTGTAAGACCTGGAAAAGTCACGGAATTTTTAGTACTGGAAAACCAGGCAGTCATGGAATTTTGTAAAAATGACTTGAATTGTTTTTGTCACAACCTATTTCAAAGTCTTAATAATTATTTGGGTACTTGACGGTGAATTTTAAGTTTCCGAACTAATTTTCTTACTCATGAAAATAACATGATTATAATTCCAGAATTTTTAAACGATTTTTAATTACAGGGATCACAGCACAAAAAAGAACTAAAAAGGGGTAATATTAAACATTTATTTTTACACTTAGAAAAGAAAAAACAACGTTTTCATAAGAAATTGAATAGTTCTCAAATAATTTTAAATGATTTTTCCAGGACCGATATAAAAAAGCCCGAAAAAGAATATTTCCACTTCTATAAAATTCTTAATTAGCAATTAATGCGTGATACGAATAAATGAATAGATTTGTTTAAATAGCAAGAGCTCTATACATTTTTTAAACAAAATCTCTTGAAATTCATTGTAATCTTTTAAAATAACTTGAAATCCTTTAAAATTTGACAAATTCCTTCAAAATCTTATAATCCGTCGAAATCTATTGCACGCACGCAAAGCGCGCGTTTTACACCCCTGAATTTTTTTATTTACTAATATTAAAAATATGATATAAAAATCCATGACAAATTTTTAAATATTATGAGTTCTGAAGATTTTTGAAAAGAAATATATTTCTCAAAAAAAAAGACTGATGAAAGGAAATGCACGCGCGCAAAGCGCTCGTTCACGTCCCTGGATTTTTATTTTTTAATATTAAAAACAAAAGTGATTAAAAATTCTTAACAAAGTTTTTAATATTAAGAGTTCTACAAATCTATGAAACAAAATTTCTTAAAACTCCCTGGAATCTATTAAAATAACTTAAAAACTGAAAAATGCTATGAAATTTGTCCAATTCCTCCATATCCCCTGAACGTTTTGAAATCCGTAGAAATCAAATTTAATTTATTCCCTAAAGTTCTCTAGAAATGATCTAAAATCCATTGCAATTGTAAAAAATTATTAAAATAAGTAGAAATTATTTGAAATTCCTTGTATATAAATCAAAATTATCCATCACATTTCTCGAAGAACCCCGTGTAAAGAAAATTAACGCGCACGTCCACGCGTCCGACTTTTTTATCTTATAATATTAAAAACATAAAGCATTTAAAAATCCGTAACAAATTTTTAAATAAAGTTCTGCATTTTTTTTTAACGAAATCGCTTGAAATTCTTTGGAAATTTTTTTAATAACTTTTAATATCTTTAAAAAGCTTTAAAATTTGTCGAATTCTGTTGAAATCCATTGAAATAAAATTTATCTTATTTCTCAAAGTTCTCTATAGAAATACGAAAAATCCAGTAAAATAAGTAGAAATAACTTCGGAATAAATTAATTAAAAAATATTCATTAAATTTCTCGAAAAAAAACCGGACAAAGAAAAGAAATGCTCGCGAAGCGTGCGTTCACGGCCCTGCTTTTATATATTCTAATATTAAAAACGTAAAGTATTTAAAACTGCATAACAAATTTTTAATTATTACGAGTTATCAAATTTTTAAACGAAATCTCTTGAAATTATTTGGAGTCTTCTAAAATAACTTAAATCTTAACATCCTTTCAATATAAATAAATAAATATGAAAAATAAATAAATAAATATGAAGTTCTAAAAATGTTTGAAGAGTTAAATAATTTAAGAAATAATTAATTCTAGTTTTTCTAGTATGTGTAAAAAAACTTTTACTATCTTAGTTTTAATATTTTTACGTATCATTGAAAGAAAGAAAGAGGTTTGTTTACATTTTGATAAATCTTGACATTAATTAAATATTATATGGGATGTATATTTAGAGAAAAAATATTTAACATCTACTAAAAACTGTGCTTAAATTTGTCAAACTGTTAAAAGATAGTTTTTGAAAATGAATTACTGAATTACTACTCTAATTTAAACTGAAGTATCTTCAACATGGACAAACAGGCCATCGCACTTTATTATATTTAATTTGTATAGATTTAACGAAGAAATATTTTTAGTTTTAATGATTTATTTGAAGAAGTATCTTGTCCCGAATTTCAAGATGAGTAGCGAAATAGTTCAGTTTGAAATTAGTCAAATTTATTAGAAGATAATTCTGCAAGCTAAAAAAAGCATTCACTACTCGCGGTAGCATATTATAGTTCTGAATAGACTGTGAATTCTGTAACAATATTAATGAAAACTGTTTAAAATTGAATTCAATAAAAAATTGTCAGTTAATTAGTCCCTGATCAATAGCATAGGTTGAAAATTACTAAATTAAGCAGACTAAGTCCTAAAATTTAGAAACCTGACTTCTGTAACAACCCTGATATTTATTTGCAAGTAAGGTAAGTAAATAAGAACAGTAAAAATGCCTATACTTTATTTTTATTTAAGAAATTGAGATTTTCTGTCACACAAGAACTACAATGACCCAAAGTTCACATAATTTTCTTACAACCAGGTGTTCGTCTAATTACTCGTTTTACTATGGGATCACACTATGAAAGATCTTATCTAAGGACACACTATTGTGTAAGTTACAAATACAATTATAATGAGAACGATGATAATAGAAATCATGAAAATGACGGCGAAATAACAGCGAAGTCAGCAAACAGAGAACACAGTTCCTTTCCAAAAACTCACTCCAAAATCAAGTCAGTTTTTTGCCTATATCAAGTTCGTTTTCTGCTAACAAAAAAAAAACAAGAAAAGCGTCACTGCCAAACGTAGCACAGTATAAAGTACTTTTGTCGGATGCTTTTAAATTCGATTCCAATTACAAACTGTTATTTAATGAAAATTATTTAAATTTAGATGGAGCGAGGTGTAGAAAGGATTTTTGAATAATCTAAATATAATCATTATTCATCAAGGATGAGATTATGTTAAAATTTTGGACACAAGCTTACTTGTGATCTACGCATCTAATTGTATGGATTGTGACATAGTATCGATTTACGTTAAGAGTGAAATGCAACGCAATAATATTAAATCGGAATGAAAAGACTTCATCCATCGTTACGAATATTCATAATTATTACTGATAATAATAGCAAAAGGTAATGTGCGAGTTAAGCTCCTTAAGCACGTTCACCACGAATTCTTCGGGCCAACTGGATGTCCTTGGGCATGATGGTTACCCGCTTGGCGTGGATGGCGCAAAGATTGGTGTCTTCGAAAA
>JAABKJ010006159.1:0-22253 GCA_011634705.1 Andricus grossulariae | reverse complement strand
ACTTTGAGTCAATAAAATAATATGATAATGAAATTAAATCATTTCAATTTAAAAAAAAATTCCATTTAATTCAATTTTTAAAATAAAAAAATTAATTTGTTAAAAATTAGTTGAATTTCCAACCAAGCAGTACATTTTTTAATCGAGAAGATTGATTTTCTACTAAAAAAACACGAATTTTGCAACAAAATACATAAATTTTCAATCAAATTGTTGAATTTTCAACTAAAAACTATTAATTTGCAACCAATAATTAAATAGTTTACTTAAAGTTCAAGAATGAATTATGAACAAAAGAAAAAACGAATTAGAGAAGAAAAAAGTTAAATTTCCAACCAAAGAGATGGATCTTTGATTGAAAAAATTAATTGTTCAAAAATTAGATAAATATTTAACCGAGTAGTACATTTTACAATCAGAAAGATTCATTTTTCACTAAAAAGAACGATTTTTTCAGCAAAATACATAAATTGTCAACCAAGTTGTTGAATTTTCAACTTAAAACAATAAATTTCAACCAATAATAAAATTGTTAACTTTGAGTTAATAAAATAATATAATAATAAAAAAACATTTTGATTGTAATTTAAATTCAATTTATTATAATTTTTTTAATTAAAAAATTAATGTTCGAAAAATTAGTTGAATTTTCAACCAAGTAGTAAAATTTTTAATTCAGAAGATTAATTTTCTATCAAAAGAAGCACGATTTTTTTTAAAAATAATACATAAATTTTTAACTAAATTGTTGAATTTTCAACTAAAAGCGATCAACTTGCAACCAATAATAAAATCCTTAACCTTATGTCAAAAAAATTAATTAGAAACAAAAAATTTTCAACAAAAGTGTTAAATTTTCAACCAAGGAGATGGATCTTCAACAAAAAATATTGATTGTGAAAAAATTAGTTTAACTTTCAACTAAACACTTAAATTTTCAATCAAGAACATTAATTTTCCACAAATAAGACGATTTTGTAACAAAATACATCAATTTTCAACTAAAAACGACGAATTTGCAACCAATAATAGAATAGTCAAATTTTAGTGAAAAAAGAATTTTTAACAACAGAAAAACAAAATTTTGACTAAAAAGTTAAATTTGCAATCAAAGAGATAGATTTTAAACTAAAAAAATTAATTTACAACCAAATACTTCAATTTTCAACAAAATTTTTCAATTTTCAACTAAAAGCGACCAATAATAGAATAGTCAAATTTGAGTTTAAAAATTTATCTTTATCCAAAAAAGAAAAACAAATTTTCTAGAAAATAGTTAAATTTCCAATCAAAGTGATGGATTGTCAACTAATAAAGT
Organism: Andricus grossulariae; assembly: GCA_011634705.1. NCBI lineage: Eukaryota > Metazoa > Arthropoda > Insecta > Hymenoptera > Cynipidae > Andricus > Andricus grossulariae. Next base: position 20,935 of record JAABKJ010006159.1, on the reverse strand, counting down.
GATTTTTTTTTTCAAATTCCACTTTCAACCAAGCATTTAACTTTTTAACCCAAAAAATCAATTTTCAACCAAAAAGAACAAATTTGAAAGAAAATAGTTCAATATTCAAACAACAAAAGAAATAATAGTATACTTTCCAATTAAAAAGAACTGATTTTCAACGAAAAATAGTTTGATTTTTGAAAGGGGTATAAATCCTTCAATTCTCATTTGAGCCAAAAAAAGGACAAAAAAAAGAAGTTTTTCGAAAAGTTTCTTGAAAATAGTGTTTTCTAAAATAAAATCACTAATTTAAATTTTCTCAATCATTTCATAAAAATGATGTAACATTCTTCGTTACTCCCTCCACCCTTTTAAGTGTGACGTAATAGTGTGATGTAATAAGAAAATATTTTAATGAATAACTCAACATAAAAAATGATTCCTGAACAAATATCTACAGATAAAAAAGTGACCATGTCAGTAGCGTTTAAGATACTCCATCTGGAGATCCGATCAGTTAGACTTTGGATATCGATATTTTCGATAATCGGATTGATAATCAGGACAAGGAAAAAGCAGCCCAAGATTGAAGAATGAAGAAGGAAAGATTGAAGAAAAAAAAAAGTAGCGGTGTGTTTCGGAAGCCTAAAAATGAAATTCTTGCAGAGTCAGGGACCACTTAGGGTCCAGAAGAAATATTTCTGGACCCTGGACCAACCTGGTTGAGTAGGTGGTTTGATTATAGAGACGCGTGTCAGGAACGTGTTCCGTACTACTTTGCACAAAGTATAAAGACGAAAAATGAGCGCTCCCGAAAAGGTATAGTTATGAGGCTATTTTGAGGCCTCTGTGATTACCCTAATGCACCGACAGGGCCATATTTTCAATGTTGTCTTCATCTTCCCAAATGTGATGTCGAAAACATTCTTAAGTTCTTCAATCTTCGCTGATGCCTTCTTTTACAAATCATGGCACTCGTTCGAAAAGTTACATCTGGCGAAACACTGATCGCATTCTTGAAATGATTGGTGTGTAAAAAAAAGTATGTAAAAAAATAGAGAGTAGAGTAAATTAGGAAGAATTGGAAAGTGTAGAATTGAAACAAAAAAAGAGGCCGTTCAAAAATTACGTTACATTAAGTTAATGAAGAATGGAACATCACACATGGAAAATATAAATGTGAATGACCGTTTTTTGAAATGCTACCGAAGTTGGGTGGGACTGACGTTAAGAACTTGGTTAAAAGTAGCATTCGTTGAACACAAATTCAAAAAGCTTTATCTGGCCCAAACAGTGATCGCATTCTTGGAATGATTGGTGTGTTAGAAAAGGACAAAATAGAGAATAGAGTAAATTAGAAAGAATTGGACAGTGTAGAATTGAAATAAAAAAGAGGTTGTTCAAAAAGTACATTACATTAAGTTAATGAAGAATGGGAAATCACGTTTGGAACATATATATGTGAATGACTGTTTTTTGAAATGCTGCAGAAGTTGGGTGGGACTGACGTTAACTACTAGGTTAAAAGTAGCACTCGTTTAGTACTCGTTTAAAAAGTTCCATTTGGCGAAACACTGATCGCATTCTTGTAATGATTGGTGTGTAAAAAAAGGAAAAAAAAGAGAGTAGAGTAAATTAGGAAGAATTGGAAAGCGTAGAATTGAAATGAAAGAGAGGCCGTTCGAAAATTACGTTACATTAAGTTGATGAAGAATGGGACATAACAGATGGGAAATATACATGTGAATCACCGTTTTTTGGAATGCTGCCAAAGTTGGGTGAGACTGACCTTAACTACTAGGTTAAAAGTAGCATTCGTTTGAAAATCTTTCAAAAAGTTCCATCTGGCCAAACACTCATCGCATTCTTGGAATGATTGGTATCTAAAAAAAGTATGTTAAAAAACAGACAGTATAGTAAATTAGGAAAAATTGGAAAGTGTAGAATTGAAATGAAAAAGAGGCTGTTCGAAAATTACGTTACATTAAGTTAATGAAAAATGGAACATCACACATGGAAAATATCGATGTGAATGACCGTTTTTTAAAATGCTGCCGGAGTTGGGTGGGACTGACGTTAACTACTAGGCCGAAAGTAGCATTCGTTTAACACAATTTCGAAAAGTTTTATCTGGCGAAACACTGATCGCATTCTTTGAATGATTCGCGTGTAGAAAAAGTATGTACAAAATAGAGAGTAGAGTAAGCCTGTAGGAATTGAAAAGTATGGAAATGAAATAAAAGAGGGCTGAACAAAAATGACGTTACGATGCCATTGGGGGTTTTACGGATTTTGTGAGGATTCGTGACAGAGAGAGAGGAAGGAGTTAACGCAAAATGGGACAGCACTCATGGAAAATATAAATGTGAATTATCATTTTTTGAAACGCAAGAGAAGTTGGGTGGGACTGATATGAACTACTAGGTTAAAAGTAGCGCTCGTTTAGTACTCGTTCAAAAAGTTCCATTTGACGAAACACTGACCGCATTCTTGAAATGATTGGCGTGTAAAAAAAAGGATTTGAAAAACAAGAGAGTAATGTGAATTAGGAAGAATTAAGAAGTGTAGAATTGAAATAAAAGAGAAGCCGTTCAAAAATTACGTTACATTGAGTTAACGCAGAATGGGACATCATACGAGGAAAATATAAATGTCAATGAACATTCTTTTAAATGCTGCCGAAGTCGGGTGGGACTGACCTTAAATACTTGGGTGAAAGTAGCATTCGTTTAACACTCGTTCAAAAAGTTCCATCTGGCTAAACACGGATCACATTCTTGGAATTATTGGTGTTCAAAAAGTATGTGAAAAAACAGAGAGTAGAGTAAATTAGGAATAATTGAAAAGTGTAAAATTGAAATAAAAAAGAGGATGTTAAAAAATTACGTTACATTGAGTTTACGCAGGATGGAATATCACACATAGCAAATATAAATGTAAATGACCGTTTTTCGAAATGCTGCCGAAGTTGGGTGGGACTGACACTAGCTACTAGGTTAAAAGTAGCACTAGTTTAGTACTCGTTAAAAAAATGCCATTTGGCGAAACACTAATCGCATTCTTAGAGCGATTGATGTGTTAAAAAAAGGATTTGAAAAGAAGAAAGTAGAGTAAATTAGGAGGAAGTGGAAAGTGTGGAATTGAAATAAAAGATAAACCGTTCAAAAATTACGTTGCATTAAGTTAATGTGGAATGGGACATCACACATAGAAAATATAAATGTGAATGATCGTTTTTTGAAAAGCTGACGAAGTCGGGTGGGACTGACGTCAACGACTAGTTTCAAAGTAGCACTCGTTTAGTACTTGTTCGAAATTTTCCATTTGGCGAAACACTGATTGCATTCTTGGAACAATTGGTGTGTAAAAAAATTATGTGAAAAAATAGAGAGTAGAATAAATTAGGAAGAATTAGAAAGTGTAGAATTGAAATAAAAAAAGGCCGTTCAAAAATTACATTGCATAAATTTAATGAAGAATAGGCCATCACGTATGGAAAATATATATGTGAATGACCCTTTTTCAAATGCTGCCGAATTTGAGTGGGACTGACGTTAACTACTAGGGTAAAAGTAGCACTCGTTTCGTACTCGTTTGAAAAGTTCCATTTGGCGAAACACTGATCGCATTCTTGGAATGATTGGTGTGTAAAAAAGTATGTAAAAACTAGAGAGTAGAGTAAATTAGGAAGAATTGAAAAGTAAAATTGAAATAAAAAAGGGCAATTCAGAAATTACGTTACATTGCCCAATAGGAGAGAGGGAGGGGGTAACGGATTTTGTGAGGATTCGTGACAGGGAAAGGAAGAAGTTCACGCAGAATGGGACTTTTGTAATGTTACCGAAGTTGGGTGGGACTGACGACAATTACTAGGTTAAAAGTTGAACTGCTTGGTTACAAATTTATTTTATCAGTTGAAGATCCATCCTTCTTGTTCAAAATTCAACTATTTGGTCTTAAAGTGAACTCTTTTTTTTAAAAATCCATTTTTTTCTGGTTAAAGATTCAATATTTTTGTTGAAAATTAAACTATTTGCTGGTAAATCAACTTTACTGTTGAAAATTCATATCTTCGGGTGAAAATTCAACTTTTTTGTAAAGGAATCACTTTTTTGGCTTGAAAGTTTAACAATTTCGTTAACATTTTTTTCATTCTTTTGAATAAAATTTTTTTTTATTGAAAGTTCATCTATTTTTATAAATTTATTTTCGTTAAGGTGCAACAGCTTTATTGAAAATTATTCTGGTTTGGTTAAGGATTTGACTAATTGGTTGAAAATTCCTATTTTTTGGTTGAATCCGACTATTTTGTTGAACATTGAATTATTTTGTTGAAAAATGGACTATATTGTTAAAAATTCGAGTATTTTATCAAAAATTCTTTTTTTGTCAAAAAAATTAAACTGTTTTATTTAAAGTTTGTTTTATTATATTTTTTGTTAAGAATTATTCTTTTCTGATTTAAAATTGAACTACTTGATTGAAAATCGAACTACTTTGTTAATAATTCATTTTTTTGTCATTGAAAATTTAGCATTTCAATCGAATATGCAAACTATTTTGTTGAAAATTGAAGTACTTTTTTGAAAATGAAATTATTTTGTTGAAATTGAACTATTTTGTTGAAAATTTTACTATTTTATTCAAAAATAATCTTTCTTGGTGAAAAATCAATCTGTTTTATTTAACATTTGTTCCATTATATTTTTTGCTAAGAATTAATATTTTTTAATTTAAGATGAAACTATTCATTCGAAAGTTGAACTTATTTGTTAATATTTAATTTGGTTGTCGTTGAAAATTTAACTATTTTGTTGAAAATTGAACTATTAAATCGAAAATTGAATCATTTTGTTGAAAATTCAATGATTTTGTTAAAAAGTAATCTCTTGATTTGCAATTTTTTCATATAGAAAAATTCTTGGTGAAAAACTCATTTTTTTCTCCTAAAAGTTCAATCATTTAGTTGACATTTTTTTTCATTCTTGACAATAAAACTTTTTTTGGTTAAAAATTAAATTCTTTTGTTGATTTTTTTTTTTGGTTTGAAAACTCCTCTTTTTTGTAACAAATTTTATCTTCTTTGATTAAAAATAAAACTTTTTGTTGTTCAAGTTTAATGTTTTCAATTTAAAAATTCGAACATTTGGTTGAAAATTAATATTCTTAGGTTGAAAACTCAAATATTTAAGTAGACGTTGAACTATTTGGTTTTCAATGCCCCTATTTGGTTGATAATTACTTTTTTCGAAATTTTAACTTTTTGGTGTAAAATTCAACGATTTTGTTGAAAATACATTTTTTTAATTTCAGCTGTTTTGTTGATCATTTATCTTAATAATTAAAAATTAATCTTTTTGGGGAAAATTTAACTTTTGGTTGAAAATTCTTCTTTTTGGTTTAAAAATTCATTTCCTTTGAAAGAAATTTGATCTTCTTTTTTTTTGGTAGAGAATGAAACTTTTCGTGGTTGAAGTTCAATCATTTTTCTTTCAAAATTTGACCATTTGAATGAAAATTCACCTTTTTATGGTGAAAATTTAAATATTTGGTTAGAAACTCAAATATTTTTTGAAAATTTCTCCCTTTAGATTAAAAGTTCCACTATTTGGTTCTCAATATCACTATTTGGTTCATAATTTTTTTTTTTAATTGTTTCTATTCGTTTGAAAATTTATCTTTTTGGATAGAAAATTCGGCCCTCTTGATTAAAACAATTAATTCTTTGTTTGGTAAAAATTTTCTTGATTAAAAACTCATATTTCTTGGCTGAAAATGCATTAATTTGAAAATTTAACTCTTTTTTAAAAATTCTTCTATTTGGTTTGAAAATCCATTTTTTTTTTAGTTAAATTTAATCCTCTTTTGAATAAAAATGCATCTGTTAGTGGTTAAGGTTTAATAACTTTTTGTTAAAAGTCGACAGTTTGGTTACAAATTCATCTTTTCAGGTTGAAAATTTAAATATTCAGTTAAAAATTCAACCATTTTATTGAAAATTAGTCTCTTTTGCTTGAAAGCTCAACTATTTGGTTGTTAATGCAACAGTTGGTCTGAAATAATAATTTTTTTTGTTTGAAAATGTAACTATTTGGTTGAAAAACCATCTTTTTTGGTTTTAAATATAAAGTGATGTTGTAAAGAGTGTTCTTTTTTTATGAAAAAACTGTGACCTTTAAATTAAGATTTTGAGAGACTTGAGAGGATCAGAAAATACATTTTTTCTTTTTTTGAATAGTTATACATGTGACGTGGAACGAAGAAAATAGCCTTAGGACCGAAAATAAGTTCACGACAAAAATTTGTTATTCCCATATTTTATTACGACTGATGAAAAATTGAAAATGGCCTGGAAAATTTATCAAGAAAACCCCTCTAATAGCGCGATGCAAAAAAAAATCACCTCCCAACTTCGTTCCACGTCACATATGTTTGTCTGGGATGATAAAATTTTTTAAAAAGTCAAAGAAACTATAAGCTTTAAATTGAGATTTTGAAAGACTCGAGAGGATCAGAGTATGGATTTTTTTTCTTTTAATAATTATATATGGGACGTGGTACGAAGAATAAAGATTCAGATTCTGAAAAAAATCAATTTTGATGGAGTAATGGGGATTTTTTCATTCGATATGGAAAATCTTCATTATTCAGAATCAATAAAAACCTGAGAATCGATTTTTTAAGCCTGAAGCTAGTTTATTCGTTCCATGTCACATATATTTGTCTCAGTTGATCAAAAATTTCAAAAAATCGAAGAAACTAGAGGCTTTAAATTAGTATTTTCAAAAACTTGAGAGGATCAGTGGATGCATTTTAGTTTTGTTAATAATAATTATATATGTGACGTGGAACGGAGATACCAGCCTTTCTAAATTTTTGAAAAATTAAAGAAACTATAAGCTTGAAATTGACATTTTGAAAGACTCGAAAGGATCAGAGGATGCATTTTTGTTTTTTTGAAAATAATCATATGTGTGACGTGGAACGAAGAAAAAAGATTCAGATTTAAAAAAAATTCAATTTTGATGGAGTAATGGGGATTTTTTCATTCAATAGGTGAAATCTCTATTATTCAGAATCAATAAAAACCTGAGAATCGATTCTTTGATCCTAAAGCTGGTTTCTTCGTTCCACGTCGCATATGTTTGTCTCAGTTGATAAAAAATTTCGAAAATCAAAGAAATTACAGGCTTTAAACTATAATTTGAAAAAACTCGACAGGATCAGTGGATCCATATTAGTTTTGGTGATAATAATTATATATGTGACGTGAAACGAAGAAACCAGCGTTTCTAAAATTTATAAAAAATCAAAGAAACTATAAGCTTTAAATTGAGATTTTAAAAAACTCGAAAGTATCAGATGATGGATTTTTGTTTTTGTAAAAATATTCATATATGTGACGTGGAGCGAAGAAAAAAGATTCAGATTTTTAAAAAATTCAATTTTGATGGTGGGTGATGGGGATTTTTGCATTCAATATGGAAGATTTTCATTTTTCAAAATCGAAACGGCTTGATGATACAGTAATAATAATAATAAACCCACAAATCGATTTTTTTATCCTAAAGCTGGTTTCTTCGTTCCACGTCACATGGTTGTCTCAGTTGATAAAAAATGTCAAAAAATCAGAGAAATCAAAGACTTTAAATTAAGATTAAAAAAAAACTCGAGAATATCAGTGGATGCGTTTTACTGACGTTTATCTGACCTTTTTTATTTTTTATAACTTTTATTCTTTTAATGAGAAGTTTCTTTGGAGGAGCATAAATCTTCGTGATCCTTCGACTTGTCCAGCTCGTTCTTACGTGTTCTCACGACTTGTATCGCGATATCCGCATCTCTGGAATTTGCATGTTAGTCCCCATGGAGGAAGTCACGAGAACCGACCATTAAACGATTTGTAATCACTGTCAACACGACCCCATTTTCGAAAATATGGACAAAAGGTCATAAAAACTTTTTCAACATAAAAAAAATATTTTATGTCTAACCTAAAGACATAATTATCTCTAAATTTAAATTAGTAAGATTTTACTGAATATTAGTTAAACTCTGAAAATTGCTGTAGCTAGAATTTATTTATATTTAATCAATATGATTAAATAAAAAAAAATTCATTCATTCATATTAATTAAAAACCATACATTAATTACATAACATTTTTTTTTTGAAATACTGAACTACGTAAAGTTCACATATTTAAATCAGAAATGGTGAATTGTCAACAACAAATTTAATAGTTTATATATTTTGACAAAAAAAAAGAATTTTATTTTTATTTAAAATAATTGATTTGACAAAAAACGACGAATATTTTACAAAATAGTTTAATTCTTAAAGAAAACAAATTCACCTTCAACAAAACAGTTGTATTTTTCATCAACAAATATAAAAATTTTTACAATAGAGATGAATTTTCAAATATAAAAGACGAATTTTTAACAAGAGTTAAATTTTCAACCAAGAAAGATTTTTGAATCAACGAATAATATAAAATGTCATCCAAAATATTCAATCGTCAAGTAAAAAATATGAGCTTGCCACAAAATTTTTAATCAAATATATGAATCTTCAACTAAAAGATAAATTTTCAACCAAGAAAATTAAGTTGCTCCTAAAAAACAATTTTGAAAAAAATATAGAATTTGTCACCCAAATAGTTAAATTTTTAATCAAGAAAATTAATTTTCTAGCAAAACGAGACGAATTTTCAACAGAATATTTGAATTTCTGAACTATTAAAGTTCAATTTTACAACCAATAATTGAATGGTTCAAGTTCCATTCAAAAAACTAATTTACAATAAAAAAACAAAAATTTTTTTCAAAAAAGTTCATATTCAACTAAACAGTTTAATTTTCATCCAAATAGATGAATTTTCAGTTGAAAAAATTAATCTTTCAATTCAAATTTTCAATTAAATACTTGAATACTTGATTATAATAAATAAGCCAGAAAAAAATTATTATTTACCCAAAATACATAAATTTTCAACCAAATAGTTAAATTTATATGAATAAATAGTTAAATACATATATTTTGAACCCCAAATTATTGAATTTCAAACCAAGAAGATCATTTTTCTATGAAAAATACGAATTTTGAACAAAATACATCATTAACCAAATAATTGAATTTTTAACTAAAAAGATTAATAAAAAAAAGACATATTTTCAATGAAATAGTTGAATTTTTGAACGAAAAAAGTATAATTTTTCAACTAAAAACGAAGTAGTACACATTTTATTTTCTAAATTATTTATAATAAAAAAATTTTCTACAAACAGTTGAATTTTTAATAAAAAAAGTTAATTTTCAACCTCATGAATACATTTTGAATACAAAGTTAATTTTTATTCAAAAAATAGAATTTTCAACAAATTAGTTCAATTTTAAACCAAATAAATAAGTTTCCGACTGAAATTGGGGATCTTTAACGAAAAAAAAGAATTTAAAAAAATGCAGTTCAACCTTCAACCAAGGATTTAAATTTTCAACCCAAAAAGACGAATTTTCAACAAAATACATAAAGTTTTGAAGAATATTTAAATTTTTAACTGAGATGATTAGTTTTTTGTCAATTAAGTTGAATTTTCAACTAAATACATAATTGTTCGACCAAATAGTTACAATTTTAACTAAAAAAGATAAATTTTCAACCAAAAATGGAATAGTTAGATTTTCAGTTAAAAGAAAAGTTGCATTTTTCACCAAATTTTTGAATTTTTTTTCTGCAGACAATTCGAATTTTAAATAGTTGAATTTTGAACACAAAATGTGAATTTTTACCAAAAAAGTAAATTTTTCACCTAAGCAGATTAATTTTTAACCAGACAGTTGCATTTTTAACCAAAATAGATTCAATTTCTGCAAAAAGAGAGGAATTTTCGAACCAAAAATATGAATGTTTAACGAAATAGTTGAATTTAGAAAAAAAAAAAATATATATATATAATTTCAACCAAATATTTGAATTTTTAAACTAAAAAAGTTCAAATTTCCAACCAAAAATTGAATGGTTTAAGCTCCATTTAACAAATTAATTTACAATAAAAAAACAAAAATTTTTTTCAAAAAAGTTCATTTACAACTTCATATAGGCATATAATTTCAAAATTTTCTCTTACTAATTCAATTTTAGAGATTTACAATTGAAAATTTTTCAATGTAAACGATTCTCAATTTGAAATTATTTCATTTTTAAGATTTACGATTGAAGATTCAATAATTTGAAATTTTCGAATTTCATTCATTTTTAAATTTGAATGATGTTATAGATCTAAAGTAAAAAGTTTTCATTCCCGTTACTACCAAATTAAAAAAAAAATGAAATAAAATCTAATATATAAGATTTACAGAATTTTTAATTGTAAAACTTAAAACTTGCATGATGATTAATTGTATCTAAATTTAGAAAATTAAAAAATCTTTAATTTAAAATAATGGCAATTCAAATTTCGACGACTTTGAAGAGTTACAACTGAAAATGGCTGAATTTTAAAAATATCGAATAGAAAATTATTGAATTTCAAAGCTTCAGATTTGAAATGTATGGAAAATTGAACGTTTATTGCAACTTTGAATATATTGCAATTTTGAAGATTTGTAATTAAAAATTCTTCAATCATAACGGTTTTCAATTTAATTTTTTATTCATTTTATATTCAAAAATGATGTAATTTTGAACATTTTTTCGGAATAGGTAGTTCAATTATAAAAATTTAATATGAACAATCCATCTATTTTTAAGATTTAAAATGGAAAATTAATCAATTTTGAATATTTGAAATTAAAATTTATCCTATTTTACAGATTTAGGTGTCTCAGATGGTAGCTAAATTTTATTAAATAAGACATGGCTTAATATTTGAAAGAATGATGAAAGTTGAAGAGGGGGGTCTAAAAAATGTTGTTACGACTTGTTAAATGGTTAAAAAATTAGCAAAAAGTGTGTTACGTAATTTATTAATTTTTAATTTGCCACTGATCACGAAGAGCTTTATGGAAAATGGATAATGATAATGGAACAAGATGTTTCGGAACTATACTCTCCATAATTTCTGGAATACACCTTGAACTACTTAATTTATGACATCATTAGACCTCTTTTGACCAAAGGTGCGAAGGATTACTAGCTAATCTCTAGGGGAGTTTTCGGACGTCAAAGATTTCCTCGGTTCTAATTACTCAAACAAGCCTTTTGCCAGACAATCTCCTGCCTCATTAGTCATCTTGACATTAGGGTAAATAACTATTGTAAAAGCCAACCCCTCTGAATGATGAATTTAGGAATCTATATTTCAAACCCAAACAAATGAAAAATTAGCTGCTTCCTGTCAAAATAAAATGATCTGTAAAAACTATAATACTTTCACCCAAAAATACTTAGAATAAAGAATCAATTTCCGAAGAAAAGTCTTGACAGAATCCTTTAGAGTTTAGACTGAAGACATGCCCGCATGGTCACCCCCTTCTTTGAAAATGGAAGAAGAGGTACTTTCCTTTCTATTGATCAAAGCATATCGATTATCTCTCGTTCGAATCGTCGCTAACAAATGTGCAGCTTTTTGTCATCCTTGACAATAAGCTCTATGTTCACTTTGCCATGAGGCCAGTAAGTGTTTCGCGACATTTTCCTGCTGAAGAGGCGAAAATAAAGGAAGAGAGAATGAAAAGTGTTTAGGGGAGAGGAGAGAGGAGAGAGGAAGAACTGCACTGTTCCCTTATCATATTGGCATCGACGTACCGTGAAAGATCTCTTTTTTCTAAGGTGGATACACCCAGGTCCACCTTCCACAGTTTTCCTCCATGCTTGCTGCATCTCCTCTCCAATAGGTACTTAGGATTCATCAAGATAGCTGATGGCTTTGTGCTCATCCACATTGTGCCCATTTCTGCGGTGGACCCTTATGTTTTGGGTTTCTTTTGACATCTTGAATTTGAGAAACGATGGCTTAAGTATTCCTATTGCTGGAATCGAATTTAGCTTCAAAATAGGCATGCTTAGGTTAAAAATACTTGTTTATGTACAGGAATTAGTAATAATAAAGTACGATTTCTGTATGTCCATATTGAAGCTCCTACGTTTCAGCTCGCATATCGTGGGTTTTTCATTTGAAGACCACTATGTTTTGGGTTTCTTGTGTTGAATATTATTGTTTATATATAAGAATTGATAATTGTACAGTACAATTTGTGTCTGCACACCTTAAAAATCCTATGTTTCAGCAAGCTTATCGCGTGTTTTTGTGTTGTGGACTACTATGTTTTGGTTTATTTTGACCTCTTGAATTTGGGAAACGGTGGCTAAGGTATTCTTATTCGTGGAATTGTATGTAGGTTTAAAATAAATTTTAACATATGAGAATAACAATTAATAAAGTACAATTTCTGTCTGTACACATTGAAGTTCCAACTATTCAGCTACCTTATCGCACGTTTTTGTTTTGTATACCATTATGTTTTGGGTCTCTTCTGAACTCCTGAATTTAGGAAACTATGGATTAAGTATTACTATTGCTGAAATCGAATGTAGCTTCGAAATAGGCATGCTTAGGTTGAAAATAATTTTTTATGTACAGGAATTAGTAATAATAAAGTACGATTTCTGTATGTCCACATTGAAGCACCTACGTTTTAGCTTGCAAATCGTGGTTTTTTCATTTGAAGACTACTATGTTTTGGGTTTCTTGTGTTAAATATTATTGTTTATATATAAGAATTATTATCAGTACAGTACGATTTCTGTTTATCTACTTTGATGCTAATATGTTTCAGCAAGCTCATCGCGTGTTTTTGTTTTGTGGATTACTATGTTTTGGGTTTCATCTGACCTTTTGAATTTAAGAAACTATGGATTAAGTATTCCTATTGCTGAAATTGAATCTGGGTTCAAAATCATCTTTGCTACATAAGAAATCATAATAATATAGAACGATTTCCGTCTGTCGCATTAAATCTTCCACGTTTCAGCAAGCTTATAAATGACTAGTAATGACTAGATCAAAAACCGTCATTCTATCGACAAACTAAGTTAAACTAACTCTAGTCAACAAAACAAACATCTTTTTAATAATCATACAATAAGATTCGAAATATGTAAGAACCTTCTGCTGACGGAATTGGATTTTTTAATGAGATAAGGAACAAATAAATGTTCCAACTGCTCCTAACAATGTACTTCCTAACAATGTATTTCTGAATTGGGTCAACGTCGTTGAGCGAAAGCTAGTTTTTTAATAGACATTTTAATAATGACTAGTAGATTAAAAACCGTCATTCCATCGACGAACTAAGTTAAATATTATTGTTCATGTATAAGAATTATCAATGGTACAGTACGATTTCTGTATGTCTACTTTGATGCTCATATGTTTCAGCAAGCTTATTGCGTGTTTTTGTTTTGTGGACCACTATCTTTTGGGTTTCTTGTGACCTCTTGAATTTGACAAACTATGGCTAAGGTATTCCTGGAATCAAATATAGGTTCAAAATAGGCATGCATACGTTAAATATTATCATTAAAAAGATGTTTGTTTTGATGACTAGCATGAGTTTAATTTAGTTTGTCGATGGAATGACGGTTTTTGATCTACTAGTCATTATTAAAATGTTTATTGAACAACGAGCTTTCGCTCAACGATGTTGAGCCTCATCAGGAATACATTGTTAGTAAATAAATTGTTAAGAGCAGTTGAAACATTTATTTGTTTCTCATCTCGTTAAAAAATTTACTTCCATCAGCCATGGTTTCTTTCATATTCCAAATCTTATTGTAAAAATAATAAAAAGATGTTATGAAAGATTTTAATAATGACCAGTAGATCAAAAGCCGTCATTCCATCGACAAACTAAATTAAACTAACTTTAGTCAACAAAATAAACATCTTTCTAATAATTATACAATAAAATTTGAAAAATGGAAGAAACCATTGCTGATGGAATTGATTTTTTTAATGAGGTGAGAAACAAATAAATGTTCCAACTGCTCGTAACAATGTACTTCCTAACAATGTATTCCTGATGAGGCTCAATCTCGATGAGCGAAAGCTCGTTTTTTAATAAAGATTTTAATTATTGCTATTACATCAAAAACAGTCATCTCATCGACAAAGTGAGTGATATATTATTGTTCATATGGTTAGTTGTTAAATTAGAGGCCAAATTGAAGTCCCAGTAATATAACATTAACTTAGAAACTCGTACTGATTTTTTTTTTATATTTATTAAATAGCTATTATCATTCTTTACAAAATAGTCATTTCTTTTTTTTTATTTGTGTTCCTATTCACTTCAATTTATTAAAAGAACACCCTAAACGTCATTACTGTACGGCTTCCCAACCTCACTTTGCACAAGGATAAACGGTTTTCCTCCTTTTTTTAGACAGTAACCTAAAAAACGCTTAACGTGTCAAGTTTTTAAACTTGACATAAACATAAATTCAATTTATACACATTTTTCACGTCAAATAAATAATGTTGTAAGAACCTTAGAGTCTGTCCTTCGATTTTTGTCATTTCAGACGTCATTACCGTACGCCTTATTTTCTAGTAAAATATTGTAGTGACAATTGAATAATAAATACAGAAATATTAAGCGTATCGTTCAATACAAGATTCTATAAAATTGGGCTTAAAATATTAAATTTTTTTTGTGAATTCAATATCAAAATTAAAAAGTGAATTTTGACAACAAAAACATAATTAACGTACGTGAGTTAAAAAATAGTTTCGGAGTGAAAAAAAATTACAAAAACCATTCCGTTACTCAGCGGTGTTTTCTTTCATAAGTAGGTTACTTTATGATTTAAATCTGCTGTTTTTTTTTAATATTAAAAAAGGCTAAACGTCATCAATTTTCTCGCATCATTCCCGTACGGTACAATACAGGAGTGTACGACTGCTTATATGCGCGTGCGCGTGGATCAGGCGGGCTGGTTTATTTTCTGTTTCCTGACCTCTATTTATAAATATACAGATCTCAAGAATAGATCTAAATAAGTTAATTAGAGAGGAAGAGATGTGTTACAAATTATATTACAGCACAGGTAGGTACATTTGTTATCAATAATATACTGTATGCTTTATGTAATTTTTATTCACAATTGTGATCAATTAATGAATTTTGTAGGTTTCAAATTTCATATGTAGCCAGTCTCAATCGTCTGAATAAAAAGTAGAACTTCTCTTGAAATTAAAACAAAAATTTTACATATTGCTCAAATATGAAGAAGCCTCGTGTAGGTTACAAACTGTATAATAAACAAATATAATTTTTCCTGAATGGCATATGTTATAGTATTCGCTTTTGAACTTTCTAAAAGCTCGCGCTCTCTTTCATCAAACTCTTAACCTCCAATTCACATTCCGTATTTAATGTAAGAATGTTATTATTATTTGTTATTTTCAAAAATGCCCCTTTTGGATTTTAAATTTTTAGATGTGATAAGATCAATTTCCGTTATAAATATTTAATTCCTAATAATAATGTGATTTCCACTGTTGGTACTAAAATTTGCCTACAATTTGACAATAACCCATATATAAGAATTATTAATAGTACAGTACGATTGCTGTCTATCTACTTTGATGCTCATATGTTTCAGCAAGCTTCGCGCGTGTTTTTGTTTTGTGGACCACCATGTTTTGAGTTTATTTTGACCTTTTGAATTTTGTAAACGTTCGCTAAGGTATTCTTATTATTGAAATTGTATGTAGGTTCAAAATAAATTTCGATATATAAGGATTGATAATAATAATAAAGTACGATTTCTGTCTGTCCACATTGAAGTTCCTATTAAGCTACCTTCGCACGTTTTTGTTTCGTGGACCATTATGTCTTGGGTTTCTTGTCACCTATTGAATTTGACAAACTATGGCTGAGGTATTCCCGGAATCAAACGTAGGTTCAAAATAGATATGCATATGTTAAATATTATTGTTTATATAATAAGAATTATTAATAGTAGAGTACGATTTCTATCTGTCAACTTTCATGCACATATGTTTCAGCAAGCTTATCGCGTGCTTATGTTTTGTGGACCACCATGTTTTGAGTTTATTTTTACCTCTTGAATTTTGGAAACGGTGGCTAAGATATTCTTATCCATGAAATTGTATGTAGGTTCAAAATAAATTTTAATATATAAGAATTAATAATAAAGTACGATTTCTGTCTGTCCACATTGAAGTTCCTATTCAGCTACCTTATCGCATGTTTTTGTTTTGTGGACCATTATGTTTTGGGTTTCTTGTCACCTATTGAATATGACAAACTATGGCTGAGGTATTCCCGGAATCAAATGTGTAGGTTCAAAATAGACATGCATATGTTAAATATTATTGTTTATATAATAAGAATTATCAATAGTAGAGTACGATTTCTGTCTCTCTACTTTGATGCTCATATGTTTTAGCAAGCTTATCGCGTGTGTTTGTTTTGTGGACCACCATGTTTTGGTTTTATTTTGACCACCCGAATTTTGGAAATGCTGGCTAAGGTATTTTTATTTATGAAATTGTATGTAGGTTCAAAATAAATGTTAATGTATAAGAATGAATAATAATAAAGTACGATTTCTGTGTGTACACATTGAAGTTCCTACCTTTCAGCTACCTTATCGCGCATTTTTGTTTTGTGAACTATTATGTTTTGGGTTTCTTCTGACCTCTTGAATTTGAGAAATGATGGCTTAAGTGAAAATAATTTGCTTGAATAATTTATTATTATTATTAATAATATTTAATTTGAATAATGCTAGAAAGTTGCGATTTTTTCTGAAATTTGCAACTATTGCTGGAATCGAATGTAGGTTCAAAATAATCTTTCATATATAACAATAAATAATAATCAAGAACGATTTTTATCTGTTCACATCAAAGCTCTTTTTTTTGAGCAAACTCATCATCATACTGACAATTAGATGTTTGAATACATTTTTTAAACAATTTCTTATTGTTTTTAGCAATTTTGGCTTAGAACGGACAAAGTCGCGGTTTTTTAAAACATTTTCCACTTTTTGTTCAATTTTCAATTTGAGGTACAATAATATTAACAAAGAACATTGTTGTTTAAATAATTGATTATTATTGTTAATAATATTCTCTTAGAATAATGCTAGAAGATTTGAGTTTTTTCTGAAATTTTCAACTTTTTGTTCACTTTCCACTTGGAGTGAGTTTAATAATTAATTAAAGGTAAAAAAATTATTTGTTGGAACAATTTAATATTATTATTAATAATATTCAAATTAAATAATGCTATATAGTTGCGATTTTTTTAAAATTCACAACTATTTGTCTAATTGTCACATAGAGTAAGTTCATAATTATTTAAATTTAGCAAAAATAATCATTTAAACAAATTATTATTGTTTATAACTATCTTCTTCTTTATTAATGGAATAAAGTTGCGGTTTCTTCTGAAATATTTAACTTTTTACACACTTTTTACTTAGTGTGATAAATAATGCAAGTTAGCAAACATAGTTTTTTAAACAATTTATAATTGTTTATAACTATCTTCTCTTAGTAAAGTGCTGAAAAGTTACGGATTTTTCTAAACTCTTAAACTTTTTGTCCACTTTTCACTTAGTCAGGTAACAATTATTGCAAGTTAACAAACATGCTTATTTAACCAATTGATTATTGTTTATAACTAGCAAATGCAGGTTTCAAAATAATTTTTAATATACAAGAATTAATAATAACAAAGTGCAATTTTGTATGAAAGGAATACATGTAAGTCCTGAAACCTTTTATAGTGATCTTCCTTCGAATTGGAAAATCTACTTTTAAAACCTGAAAAAAGGTCTTTTATTTTCTAAGTGGGTCGTTTTATACTCAATTCATGTTCCTCAGAGCTTCCTTTTTACAAAAAAAAAAAGGATCGTGTCACTGAGACACTGTCAAGGGGTAATGGAACTGCGCCTTGCAAGTATGTTCCTGAAGTGCGAGCCCTTTTAAGATCCACTAGTTACCTAGTCATGCGTGACGAAACTCGTTATAGCGTGTAACACGGAATGCTCCATGACTTCCAGTGCTTACATGCATACTTTTTTTTACAATTTTTGAACTTAACTAAAAAAGAAATCAGTAGTACTAAAATAGATGAGAAATGTTTCTCCTTTTATTGTATCGCCATTTCAAAGTTTTTGGTAGGTATCTTTTGCAAATCTGAATTAGCCAAAAGTAAACTAATTATATCAGTACAAAGGATTTCAACTGATGCAGCAGTATTTAAAAAAAAATTAATTCCTCCATGTAAGATAGCATAAGATTTGCTATGACCCCCCCCCCCCATTTATTCATTTATTGAAGGGTTCTCAGTTTTTTTTACACACTATATTATTTGGTTTAAAATTTGATTATTTGGTCGAAAATTCACCAATTTTTCTAAGCAGTTATCTTTTTTGGTTGAAAATTCAACTGGTTTGTTGGAAATTCTTTTTTTTTTACATAAATATTCAACAATTTCATCGTAATTCTTTTTCTTCCTTGACTTACAATTTTTTTCTTTTTGGTTTTGAGTTCAACTATTTTGTTAAACATTCATATTGTTGGTCGAAAATTGACTTTGTTGGTAAAACTTCACATTTTTGTGTTAAAAATTGAACTATTTTGTAGAAAATTCGAATTATCTGCAAAAAATTTCAAAAATTTGGTAGAAAATTTAACTATTTGTTCGAAAGATGGACTTATCTGATAAAAATCAATTTCTTTGAATGAAGATTTGAATTTTCTGGTGAAAATTTGATTTTTTCTAGGTTTGAAAATTACTTTTCTTTTAACTGAAAATTTAACTATTCCATTTTTGGTTGAAAATGTATCTTTTTTGGTTAAAATATCAATCATTTGGTTAAAAAATTATGAATTTTGTCAAAAATTCATCTTAATTGACAGAAACTGATCATCTCAGTTAAAAATTAAAATATTTTTTTGAAAATTTATGTATTTTAATGAAAATTTCCCTTTTTAGGTAGAAAATTAAAATCCTTGGTTGGAAGTTGCACTACTTTCTTCAAAATTCAATTTTTTCGTTGAAGATCGACAATTTCAGTTGAAGATTTATCTCTTTGGTTCCAAATTGAACTGCTTTGTTGAAAATTCTATTTTATGTTCAAAAATGAACTTTTTTAATCAAAATGTATCTATTTGGATGAAAATTTAACTATTTGGTTGGAAAAATCAAATTTTTTATTGAAAATTCAACTTGTTTGTAGAAATGTTTTCTTTTATTGTAAATAATTTAGAAAATAAAATGTAAACTATTCCGTTTTTGGTTGAAAAATTGTACTTTCTTAGCTTGAAAATTTAACTATCTCGTTGAAAATATGTCTTTTTTTCTGGTTAAAGAATGAATCTTTGCAGTTAAAAATTCAATTATTTGGGTAAAGATGTATTTTGTTGGAAATTCGTATTTTTCATAGAAAATTTATCTTCTTGGTCTGAAATCCGATAATTTGGGATTCAAAATATATATTTTTTGTTAAAAAATCGTATTTTCTGGTTAAAAATTCGACTATTTGGTTCAAAATTTATGTATTTATTTGAAAATTTATCCTATTTCACAAAAAACTAATCCTCGCAGTTGAAAATTTAACTATTTGGTTTGAAATTCATTTATTCGTTGAAAATTCATTTATTTCGTTAAAAATTTATCTTTTTGGATGAATAATAATTTGCTTTGTTTTGTGAAAAAGGCAACTGTATAGAAACTAATTTATTATAATCAATTATTCAAATATTTAATTAAAAATGTATCTTTTTGGTTGAATTCGACTGTTTTTTATTTAAAATTAAAATCTTTTTTGATTGAAAAGTCAACTATTACATATTTAGTTAAAAATGCATGTATTTGTTAAATCGTGTTTTTTGCTGGAAAATTCTTCTTTAACCGTAAACATTAATCTTTTTGTTTGAAAATTGAACTATTTTGGTGAAAACTTTCAATATCTGGTCAAAAATTTATTTCATTTTTTTTTTGAGCGATTATTTATTTTATCAACGAAAATTTAGATATTCCATTTTTAATTGAAAAATGATCTTTTCTAGTAAAAAAATTAATGTTTCTGTTTGAAAATGTATTTCTTTATAGTAAAAAATTTACCTTTTTGGAGAAAAATTCATTTAATTTGTTAAAAAGTATCATTTTTGGTTGAAAAATCAACTGTTGTGTATTTTGTTAATAATTCTCTATTTTAGTTGAAAATACATCTCTCTAGTTGAAAATTATTTTTTTTTTTAGTTGAAAATAATTTTTAACTTAAGAGTTAACTATTTCATTTTTTGTGAAAAATTGACCTCTTTTAGTTGAAAATTTTACTTCTTCGTTAAAAATTCATGTGCTTTGTTGGAAATTCATCTCTATGGTTAAAAATTCTTTTTTTTTTATTTATAGCAAATTGAATTTTTTAAATAAAATTTCAACTATTCCATTTTTAATAGAAAATTGATCTTTTTTGGTGAAAAATTCAACTATTTTATTAAAAATCCATGTATTTTGTTAATAATTCTTCATTTTAGTTGAAAATTCATCTCTCTGGTTAAAAAAAATGTTTAGTTGAAATTTAATTTTTCAACTAAAAATTTAACTATTTTATTTTGCGTGAAAAAAATTTGGTTGAAAATGTAACTATTTCTTGGAAGATTTACTTTTTCGGGTTGAAAATTCAACTATTTTGGAAAAAAGTTCAATTATTTCAGTTGAAGATTCATAATTTTTTTTGAAAATTCATTTCATTGGTTAACCATTTCCTTTTGTTTTGTTGAAATTTAATTTTGTAACTAAAAATTCAATTATTCAGTTTTTGGTGGAAAATTGATTTGTTTTAGTTGAAAATTGAACTCTCTGGTCGAAAATTCATTTGTTTTTAGTTGAAATTTGATTTTTTAACTCAAAATTTAACTATATCATTTTTTTGGGAAAATTGATCTTTTTCAGTTGAAAA